>BPLR01011806.1:57500-80623 GCA_021605095.1 Caerostris extrusa | reverse complement strand
AACATACCTGAAGGAGAGTTGAATGTAAAGTTCGCATGAGGTTGGGGATTGAAAAGAGCATTGATTCTTAGAGCTCGGTGCAAAATTGAGAAGGTCGATTGGGGAAACGACGTCTTTTAGCTGGTTTCTCTCCGTATCGGTTCAAAGATTTTGTTGAGCCGATTTAGTGCTTGAAGTGTTAACAGCACCACTCTGCCCCAGTGTGAGGCGCCGGAACAATGCTGCTCCAATTGCTTGGAACAGCACTCGTACAAGACAAAAAGATCGAAGTATGTTGTAGGAATTCTAATGTCTTGAATTCTAACAGTAATTCTAAATTCTGTAAGGTTTAATTATTATTATATAGCCACGAGAGGTCGCGAATGTGACCAGTAACTGGGACTTTAACTGTGTGGTCCAGTGTGGTAAGTGCGACATGCGGTTAGATTTTGGAGACGACGAAGGAGAACGCTAGGAGCATTTGAATGAGATACACGGTCAGGGACCGTATGAGATATGCTTAAGGTTTTAAGTATTACTTAGGATTGATATTGTGGAAGAGGCACAGGGTGCCATGTGTGTATGTATGTACTAATATTGGAAATAAATTAATATAAATAGAAAGAGATTGGTATTACATCCACCAGACGCTACATGACACAACTAGTCGCTAGCAAGCAGCTAACATTTCTGGTGAGTAGTTGTCTTGAATTCTAAGACAGGACCAAGATTTGAAGGAAAACACTGTGTGACCTCTAGAGACTATCCAAAAAACTATCGACAAAAGAAAGATCTTAAAATCAACTCAGTATGACCAACAAAATCAGCAATGATAGACCTAGTTGCATGGTATTCAGGTAAACGCAGCTCGGGCGAAAGCTGCCACCATAGATTATCCGAAATAGATCGGGGTAAGTCTTATATATACTATTCCAAGTACAGTATATGCTAAAAGGTCAATTGGTGCGCATATCGTTGAATTGGCAAAAATGACAGCGCGTTATAGTTGCCATAAGTAATCCAAAGCTTGTTTTAATAACTAGACGGATAAGCAGATTCGTATCTATGGCAGAAGTTTCGGACAACCTTCAAGATGTCACTGTTGTTTCAATCTACTTACTAAGTCGAAGGATCAAGGGGTGAGAGAAATGGACTTTATACTATTCAAAATTATCCCATACTCATGGGAGGGGATGTGAATATGAGGAAATGGTCCAATTTGTTGTGGGGCTAGACACTCAAGATCATCGGAGACTGGATGAACTGCAAGCACTTTTAAGTAATCCCAACTTGCCAGCTACTTTCGAAACTGCGAACTGGAGTAGTTGCATAGACATAAAGATTGCATCTGTGGCTCTATTACCTAGCTATCACAATTGTCGCACTGCGGTCATTTTTGTGCACTCTTTGGGCGAATTAGACTGGGAGCTACAGTTTAACGTGGATGCCGAACCACAAACAAACATCCGTACCATTGCCAGGATTTGAACCTGAAACCTGTGTTACCAAAGGCTAGAGCACTAGTCAATTGGTCATCAGGCAGCTTGCGTACATCTAGGACAAATAGCAACTAGGTGTGTATCAACACTACAAGCTCAATAAGAAACTGAGCACATAAAGTTGCTAAGATTATTAATAAATACTTCTTCACAGAACTGGTTGAAGACATAAAATACAGACAAATAATAGTGCGGAATTAGATGAATTAGATTAGTTCTTTTACAAAAACTTATCAGTTACCATTCCAACGGCATGCACATCTTCAAAGGGAGCGATTTTACAAGGACATCAAAGAGCAAAGAGTTCCATGGTGGTCAGATGAGTCGACAAAGTTAAGAAATAAAGTCCGTGCAGAACGAAGAAGATTCCAATGATCAGGAGATCCAGAGGTAAGAAGAAGGAAGAGGAAAGAATACCGTATTGGTTATCTAGGTTATGGTAAATTTTCTCCTTTGGTAACGACCTAATGGCCCATTGCCTAACGCTCTGGCCTTTGGTACCACAGGCTTCAGGTTCGAATCGTGGCGGTGACAAGGATGTTTGTGATTGGTTCGGAATCCACGTTAAACTGTAGCTCCTGGTAATTAGCCTAAATTGTGCACAAAATGACTTAAGCGACAAACCAAATCAATCTTCATTGGTGCGAAAGCCCCATGCTTGCCAAGGCAGTCTTCCTTACGACAGACGTTTTTATTTTTACGGGGTACGGTTGTCAGCTCAACGCTCTATAATCATATTAGACAAGATCTCCGCAAAATTATTAACACAAATGGACATTGAGTTGGATAAAAGTTTGTCAAAATGTGTCACGTATTTATGAATGACAATAGCTTTATAGCTAGGAATATAAAGTTGTCACGACCCCCTTGCTGAATGGAAGCATTAAAAAAGGCGGTAGTATCACGACCAATCAACATGGCTCGATAGGAGAGGATTGTTAAACAACTTTTGCCTCAAGACTCAGAGGAACACGAATCACAATGGGCAGAATAACATGAGGTCCTACAATTAACCCATCATGATATCCAGTTCACTAAGTTGTAAATTATACTGGATAATATCGATAAGATCGATAACTAGACGAAAGGCGTCGGCCTTTGATGGTATAATTCTCGAACTTGTAAAAACGACCAACAACGTGGCAGATATATTATGGGCATATACAACAGATGTCTGACTTGATGCATTTTTCCTTTATGTTAGAAAAGCGCAAAATTAATTTTGCTAAATAAACCAGGTAAAGATCGGCTTAAGGCTTATTGGGATTATCAGCCTATTTATCTAGTTTCTACCATGAGTAAAACATCGGACAAACTATTGGTTCAAACTATAAATTACAAACTATCAAACTATAAATTATCTTTCACTTAAATAGTCTTCAGCAATTAAATTCTAACCAGCATGGGTTTCGACCAAAGAAGTTTTTGAGCGAAACTGCACTTTACGAACTCGGATGTTTAGTGGAGGAGAAGGCATGGGGGCGGGTATTGCGTTTGCTCATAGGGTGTTGCCGGACGTTAAACAATGTGTGGTTTTCATCAATTATGAGTCAATCAAGTATCCTTGTTCAACTTGTCATCCTTGTCATCCTTGTCCAACCACTCATCACAAGTGACAATTCGATTCAAAAATGGATCAGATTTGTGACAGATCAATTAATTTAACTTTAGTCTACAAAAGTAAAAGGCCGTTGGAACGTGTTAAATTTTGCAGTGGTTTTCTGATGTTGTTCTACTGTTTTCTTTCACGGCGAAAACGCCTTTCGAACGCATTACATTTTTCTGCAGTATTTCTCTTTAATGCTATCGACATAGTTTTGTGGCAACCGTTATTTGAATTCGAGCTGAAAAAATGTAACTTTTAATTTTAGAACGTTAGTTGACAGAAGAAAAAGGTCGCTAGAAAGTGTTAAATTTTTCTTTGGTTATGTGATGTTGTTCTTGTTTTCTTCATTCATTAGATAAGGCTATGCACGGACACGTTATAGTAAGGCAATAAAAAGATCATTTTCGCTTCCAACAAAAGATATATCAGAATAAAATGTAAGTTTTTTTTTTTTTTCTTTTTCTTCCTTTTAAATAATTTTGTTTCATCATTCAAATTCGTCATCGTAAAAAAAACATGAAATATTTTTTTGACATAATAGAAAAAAAAAATTGACGTATTAGTGAATAATTTGGCGTAATTTTATTGAAACAGCGATTATTATTATCTTTGTCTTAATGATACATTGTTAGTAAAACATAATGAACTGGCAATAAAGCGATTAAATTTGGCGTAAAAGCAATTTAGGAATAAAATTTTGGCCAAATAATGATATATTTTGGCGTTAAAGAGGCAATGTGTGGCTTAAAAAGAAAACATTAAAATTTTGCCATAATAATGGTAAAGTTTTGGAGATAAAAACGATATAAATTAGAGTAAAAAGACAAAATTAAGCATAATTTTTTTTTGGTATAATATTGCTTAATTTTGGTGTAAAAGTGACAGTATTTGGCGCAAAGTATTCATAAAATATTTTTTTAGTAATAAAAATTTGGCGATAAAGCATCAACTTTTGCCGTAAAAGCAATTTAAAAGGACAAAATTCGCTTAGTAAAAAGTTTGGCGATAAAATATTTCAAGGATTAAAATTTTGGCAGGAAAGTGATAATATTTGGCGCTAAAGAGAAACTTTGGCTTAAAAGCACTTTCAGGAATAAACTTTGTTATAACCGTTTGTCTACTAATGTTGGCGTAATAGCTATGTTTGGCGTTGCATTTTGGCAAAATAGAATTTTACAATGGCACCGAACTTCGCCAGCCATTCTGTTTGTATACTTGGCGACGTAGCATCCCAGTGAAGAATTTTGGTGTAATATCATTTTACTGCGAGAACTACCTAGTGCATTCATTATCATGCATACTAGGTGACTCTGCATCCTGGCGATGCATTTGGCGCAAAGGGTACAAGATTCTAGATTTTTACCCAAAATTTAAACAGGAAATTAGTTTTACGTTTTTCAATAAATAATTTCATTATAATACATATTGAAATTAAGAAAAAAGTATTTTTGGTAGATAATAAAGAACAAAAGATCAATAAATTGTTCAGCATTTTAAAACAGAAAAAAATTTAAGATATCTGATAGTAAAACCTATCCAGAGATTCAAGCCACAATAAATATTAAATAAATAATCATGTCCAAATATTATCAGAAGAAATAAAAATACGAACACGTGGGTTTGACGGCAAAAACGCAACTTCGCATACAGATATTTCATGCGATACTTGTAAATCTTTCTCTTCAATTAGACAGAAAACGTAATTTTTCAAGATGGCGGCGGAATGATTCTGTATAGTCTATCTGAATAAGGTAATAATGATATTGTTCCATTGTTAAAAAAGCAAAATTCATTGTTAAAATTACATTTTAAATAATGTTTTTAACAGTGCTTTTTTATAAGCAACAATGGTAATTTCGAGACACATTTTATTCTTGGTTTCTCAATAGTATATTGTTCTAGCGGATAATTTTACAACTCCTTTTAAATATCATAAATAAAATAATCAATATTAAAAAAAAATAAAGACACTGATGTCAAATAAGTATATTTTTGTCTTAATGTCTCCAAATAAACTATATTTTTTTGCCCTTGTCCAAAAGGATAGCGCATGAGGGACGAATGGCTTTCGCAAACCTATTAAAAATCGGTTTGATAGAAAATCATTTGTTTCGCCCTGTCTCCGGCAAGAGTCGGTTTTCTACACATTAAAGAGACCCCATTTACGACCAGCTGTCACTCACAGCCAGAGTTGCTATTCGCGGTCAGACGGAAACCCTTGGTGTAAAATCACTCTCCTTTGTGTTCTTGCCAAGACGGTTCTTTATATTATACGGTATATACACAAATAGTACATGCTGTGAAATAAAAATCCATTCGAATTGGATAAATCCAGATATGGCTGATAATAAGTGGGGCTAGGGACACTCAACGATCTATCAATTACTAATTTTAGGTTTATTACTTCCTTGTCTTTTTTTTTTTTTATCATGTGTGAACATGATGTTGTCCTGGTTAGGGTTTCTTGGCGCAATCAAAAAGTGCAGCAAGCAAATAAAACTCCATTCTAAATTTATTTGGTACTTTGGGCCCCTTAACTCTTGAAATAATTCAATAATAACGTTAATCCTCAGAAATTTTCTGGAGAATTTGGCTTTTGCTTGAAGTGTTTTGTAACATGGATTTGAAGCACTTTTCACGTTTTGGCTTGGGAATTTTAAATAGTTGTATATCCAAGGGATATAAATACTCGTAGTGCATTGATCAATTCCTTCTTCACATTTATCACTTTTGGCATTTTCCCATGCCTATTGAGCTGTATAGTGCTTCTTTTTGTATTTGGAATGCTTCATTCTTCATTTATGCCTAGAACTTTTAAACTTTAATACATTCTTTTGGGTATTGTATGCGATAACGTTTCTGGTAGAATTGGGAGCTACTTCATTCTTTATTTATGCCTAGAATTTTCAAACTATGATATAAAAAGAAAGAAAGGGGAAACGGTATGACAATCAAAAAAAAAGTTCCAAAGTGTATTAATAGATGGCCGTGTAAGCAACATAAAGAAAAAGTAGTGGAAAGCCCTTCCACCACGGCAAGGTCATACCAAATTGAATAAGAAAAACCCATGGAATTTTTTTTAACTTTTTTTTTTTTTGATGCCGTACCGTTTCCCCCTTCTCAAGTATCTTTAGTACAATTTGAGCTCTTTGTGACGAGTTGTTCTTTTTTTTTTTTTACAGCATTTTGAAAGTGAAAACTTTAATTATAATCACCCTGTATGTAATTAGAAATTTCACTAGATGTGGTAATGAAAACTTCTTACAAATTGGACAGAAATACAATTTTCCCTAAACTCCCATATCAGCACTCAAATCACCTTCAAGTAATTTAACAAATCGCATAGATTATAAAACTTAATCAAAAGGCTTCCTTTGATAGCAATTTCCTCATGAATATTTCAACGTGTTAAAAAGTACACAAGATCCCCCCTCTCTCTCTGTGTTTGTCTTGGATTTCTTTCAAGGTGCAACGAAGTGAAAATCCTGTTCTACTCATATGCAGACCGACGTTTTCACGAGGTCAGTACGAGCGTATAAAGGATAAAATCTACTGACAACGTCGTTATGTTTCACCAATAAATTCAAAAGAATCGAATTTTGTGTGAAGAATGTGAGTTTATAGCATCGAAAAGGTAGACAACAGGTAAGATTCTCTATTTTTAATTTGTTTGCATTTATTGGTTGCAGTATTTTTTTTTCAATTAATTGTTTTAAATTGCTATAAAATAATAATGGTATAATCATCTGCCATGCACAATTTTTGAGATTTTAGATGTACGTACAACATATAAAACATAAGAATTCTCATATTTTCAGTGAAAAGAGTTTAAAAATTTTTTTATATTTTTTGTGTCCTAAAGTGTTTTGTTGACAATATTAGAGAGTTTTTTCATTACGTTTTTATCGTCCGATATATTTTTTTCTCCCAAGCGCGCATGCTCATAGGAAACATTGCATGCATGGCTGTTATAATGTTTCCTATGAGCATGAGCGCTAGGGAGAAAAAAATATCGGACGATAAAAAAACGTTCTGCAAAACTCTCTATTATTTTATTTTACGTTATTTATTTACATCATTGCTCAGGGCCTGGTGGCCAAATGACTAGCGCTCAGGGCCACAGGTGCCGGGTGCGAGTCCCAACGGTGCCGTGGATGTCTGTAATGGTTCGGAATCCACTTTAAACCGTAGGTCCCGGTTTGATATGATTGTAAAGTGTTTGGCGTAGGGCTAACAAGAAAACATCTCCTGTCTCGAAATCTGCCAGTAGGCAAACGGCTTTTGGCCCACCATGGAGCTGTTGCTGCCAATTAAGAAGAAGATGTTATGCATTTTGTTTTTGCATTAATCCACTTTGAACGGTAGGATTCAGTCTAATATGACTGTAGAGCATTGAGCGTAGGGATGACAACCCTACCCCTTAAAAAGAAAACCGCTCATGTCTTGACATCTGCCAGTAGGTAAACGGCTTTGGTCAACCATGGGGCTGTTGCGGCAATGAAGAAGAAGAATTTGTACCATTTGCTCTCAGATAAATGAACCGTTTTCTTTGAAAATGGTATAAGTCCAATTTATATTATATGGAGATCTTTATATAGATTTGTATTTAAATGGTTTGAAAAATATCGGCGTATATAAATATGTTCATTTTACGTTTTTTAAATATTAAAGTTATTTAGGCTCATAATATGATCGCTTTTAGAGTATTATTTGAAAGAAATTTATACTTTTGATGACCTCAAATGGACTTGCACACCTTTGAAAGCCAACAAAATTTGAAAATCATACATTTAAGAAACATAAAATATGGATTTCAATTGAATCAAACTATCTTTTATTAAATTTTTATTAAATATGTCAAAAAAAAACCCAAACAAAAGGCTTTATTTCAATATTTCTTCACGTAATGCCATTTTAATTACAACTTTATATTAATATACCATTTTTAATTCTAGCAGGTTGCATTCATTGTTATCATTAATTAACTTTTTGTCACAAATGGACTGATACCACTTTCAAAGAAAACGATTCTTTTTTTTTTTTCTTTGTGTACTTTGGATTACTTTTGTGCTTATACTACGATATTATCTGTCGTCTCTGGTCAATGCCGGACAATGCAGAAGTATTTTCACGACTTTATCTCACTGTATGTAGTTAGTGATAGCAAGTATTATGGAAATCTTTATCTTTTTTTTTGAAGCCTACTGTCGCCTCTTTCGGTTTGATGTCTGTTTTGAAAGCGCCTGTTATATTATAATAGTATTAAATTAACTTAAGCTAGAGTTTTGACGATTTAGTAGTATAATTTCCATTCAATCGAATATTTAAAAAAAGAATAGTTTAAAAATTTTTTTTAAAAATTTTGTAAGATGTTTACAAGAATTGGAAATATATATATAGGACAATTTAAAAATGGTTTTTTTCTTAAATTAGAAATTTCTCTTATATTTATTAAATTATGGTTAATAAATATAAATATAAATAAATTAAGTTATCTCTAAAATTAATTAAGTTAATAAATTAAGTTATCTCTTTTTATTATAAAACACAGATAATCAGCAATCAATTAACTATTAGAAAGTACATGAGTTGGAAAAAAAAAAAAAGAAAATTATTAATTAAAACACTAATACAAAAGCATGCAAAAAAAATTCTATGATAAATAACATACTTCATTCGTGTTTGAAAAAAAAAAATAGAGTTAGTTAGATTGAATAAGCTTTCGTTTTCGCAAGTGTTACTAAAAAATAACCTGCACTTTTACCATAAAAAACAACCTGTACTTTATAATGCGCTAAAAAAGAATACAAACGCCATGCAGACAAAATTTTATTTAAAAATATATTAAAAATTTTTGAAAATTTATTTTTAAACAATTTTAAACCATTTTATTTTGTTTATAATAAATATAAGTAAATTAATTTTTATTAATTAAATTAATTTGTTTAACATTATTAGATTAATTTTTGTTAAAAATATTTTTAAAATTATTTTTTTTTTTTTTTTTAATAAATATAATATTTTTACTAAACGTATACATATGTTTTTAATGAATATATGTATTTATCGTAAAATTTTCACTATTGTTATTATTATTTTTTTTTTTTTTTTGCTTAACATTTAATATATATAACTGTCGGATTACATTTTTATTTGCTATAGATCAAAGAATCAGGTAAGAATTTATAATGCCAAGAGTAATTTTTAATCACTATGTAACTTAAGAGTGATTTTAATTGGAATAAAAAGAATTTAAATTTTTTAATTATTAAAATTTTAGATCACACGATATTGAAAAACATTCCATATTTATTATACTTTTTTTTTAAAAAAGCAAACTTTTCGCAGCTTACATCTGACTAGCATCCCTAACAAGTAATAGATTCATCCATTTTCCGCTGTTAAAAACGGATGTTACCATTTCGCACTATCCATGGCGATTTTGGCCTATAATTTGGCGATTAATTTCCTCTTTTATTTTTAAAGCAAAATTAAGCAAAAAAAATTTTTTTTCACTAAAGCTGGATTTTTTCCTTGTGAATCTGTATCTCATAGTTGTATTATAAGATAAACAAGTAATATAAAAAAAAAATTTAAGTCAATTCCTACTTTTTTTTTCACACTATTGCAGAAAAGTCCTTTACGAATAAAGTTGAAATTTTCCTCTTATATCTGGCGCCATCTATTATTAGATACATGCAACTTAAAACTAAAAAAATTTTAATTTATGAATAAAATTCAATGAATGAATTAATGTTTGAAAAAAAAAAAAGCTTTATCAACATCCAGTGTCATCCACTACAAGTTCAAAATGTATTTGAACTTGAGTGGATAAATAAAAAAAGTATTTTATGAACGATTGGAAATTTGAACAAGATATATAGAGGGAGAGTGTGAACTAATAGTAGGAATTGAAAAAAATTCTAAATATTTTACATTCCAAATCCTTATTTTTACAGAAAATGGCTGCAGTGATGTATTCCCTTCTTTTTGTGAGTATTGGATTTTCTTTGGCTTCATTCTTGGCGGCTGAGGATTTAAAGGCGAAACAAGATCCGTTACCAAAGTCTTCCTTATTGGCTGACAACGCAAGCCACGAATTCTTTCAGCGAATCAGAAGACAAGTGTTTTCCACTCAAGGCGTGACTAAACCATTTTGCGATATGTTTGGCTGCTACGGTTGCACACCGCCCAAAGGATCTAAATGCTGTGCGGGTTTTAAGTATGACGCCAAGGCCAAGAAGTGCAGAGAAGTATTCGTGTGATGAACAACACAGCAGCTGTATTTACAAATTAGTTCTATTGCTTATGTAATAAAGTGGGGTTTTCTTATGCTTAGTTTCTTTAATACTTGTTTTATAGGTTTATGTTTATCATAAATCCGTTATTTTCTTCAGGGGCTTGATGGCTAGCGCTTTGGCGCTCGGTACCACAGGTTTGGAATCCACTTTAAACCGTAATATGATCGTAACATCTACTTTATCCACTTTAAACCGTAATACGATTGTAATATGATTGTAATATGATCGTAATACGATTGTAATAGGATTGTAATATGATCGTAATACGATTGTAATAGGATTGTAATATGATCGTAATACGATTGTAATAGGATTGTAATATGATCATACGATTGTAATAGGATTGAAGATCGTAATACGATTGTAATAGGATTGTAATAGGATCATAATATGAAGAATCCATTTTAAATCGTAATATGAAGAATCCACTTTAAACCGTAATATGATTGTAATATGATCGTAATATGATTGTAATATGATCGTAATATGATTGTAATATGATCGTAATATGATTGTAATATGATTGTAATATGATCGTAATATGGTTGCAATATGAAGAATCCACTTTAAACCATAATATGATCGTAATATGATTGTAATATGAAGAATCCACTTTAAACCGTAATATGATCGTAGAGTGTTGCGAGGGTAGTATTACCCGCGTCAGTAACATATCTTCAAGCTACACGTGCCCCTGGGTAGCTCTAGATGAGTAAAAACTTCCGTCGGTGCAGCCCGCTTTAGGATGCTCACAGGTACATGGTCAATACGGTCCCAGTCCTCGAAGCACTTAAAAAATGTTATTCATAATTATTATTTTCCGAACGGCAGATCATTTCAAATATTTGGAACAGATCATTAGTTCACTTTTTGTTTTTCACCTTCCTGTACATATAAAAGGTAGTTTTTGATACTGAGTTTGGAACTATGTTGGTTAATGTTAGGTTTTCCAACTGAGGAAACGTATTTAATTAACATGATCCAAACTGAGCTTTCAAGAATCTATGCCGCAATTGGGCATTATTAATCTGTGAGAAGGTACTAGTATGCACCACAAATGTATTCTAAGGTTTTAAAAAGAAGGAAGGACAGTAGGTAAAAGAATTCCATCGAATGCTTTTTTTGGAGTCCCATTTAAATTATAGTGGCATAGTTTGTATCCTATCTAAAGTAACTCTAAATCTGCTTTTGCTCCATTGGTGAATGCTTTGAAGTCAAGATTTAATTCTTAATAAAAAGAACGATGATTCAGGAACAAAAAAATATTATTCAAACATATATATCAGGTGAACGATGAAAGAAGCAATAAAATAAGCGGTTTTAAAATTTTTTTGTAGCATATTACGGAAAAAATTATGAAAACTCCTATCATTTGCAGTTTTATCACAAATCGTAGTTTAATTTTAATATATTAAAGAGCAAAGAAAGGATTATTTCCATGTGTTTCCAAAATATTTTAATTTAATTAATTGAGTGAACAATATATGTTAGGGTCCTGATGGCGGAGTGACTACTGCTCGGTGCCACAGGTTTTTTATTTAAGTCCTGGCGGTGCCACAGGCGGTTTGTAGTGGTACAGAATCAGCTTTAAACTGCAGGTCCTCGTCTAATAGAACGTTAGAGATGAAACACTACCCCGTAAAAGAAAAACATCTTCTGTTTCGAAATCTGCTAGTAGGCAGACGACCTTGGCCCACTGTGGGGCTGTTGTGCCAATGAAGAAGAACAAATATATTAAAACAATATTCATGAAACAAATAAAGATATCCTCAACAATTTCATTCAAGAAAAAGCGTGAAAAGGTTTTTCAGAGAAATCAAAAACTTTATTACAAGGACTCGTAACGTTATTGTTCACTTATTTTTTACTCGAATTAAGAAAATGCAGTTTGCACAAATTTATTGATTAATAAAACTAATATTGACAGACAAAATTTCATGATTTCAATTAATTGTAACAAAATATACAATCCCTTTGGTGAAAAAACTTTACGTGATAGGAACAAAAAAGGGACTGAAATTAAAGCAACCCTTATAAAGATACTTTTTAAAATAAGCATTGCAAATAACAAAAATCCAAGGCAAAAATCAAAACAAATTTTACTGATTCGAACAGTGTAAATAAAATTTAAAAAATCCATCATATTCTGGGGCTCAGTAAAGGAAGAGAAAAAAAAAAATCTTCTATGATTGGCAAACTTTTGCTAATCTTAAAAGATAATAGCAAACTTACGGTTGCCAATCATAGAAGACATTGGCAAACTTATGGTTGTCAGTCACAGAAGGCAATAACAAACTTGTGATTGCAAATCATAGTAGATATTAGTAAACTTATTGTTGCCTATCATAGAAAATACTGGCAAACTTGTGATTGCCCATCATAGAAGACAATAGCAAACTTATGATTGCCAATCATGACAATAGCAAACTTATGATTGCCAATCATAGAAGATAATAGCAAACCTGCGATTGCCAATCATAACAATAGCAAACTTATGATTGCCAATGATAGAAGACAATAGCAAACTTATGATTGCCAATCATGACAATAGCAAACTTATGATTGCCAATCATGACAATAGCAAACTTATGATTGCCAATCATGACAATAGCAAACTTATGATTGCAATAGCAATTATAGAAGACAATAGCAAACTTATGATTGCCAATCATGACAATAGCAAACTTATGATTGCCAATCATCAATGACATGATTGCCAATCAGCAAACTTATGATTGCCAATCATAGAAGACATAGAAGACAATAGCAAACTTGCGATTGCCAATCATAGAAGGCATTAATGGAATTAGTTTCAGGATTTGCCATGGAGGCACTACTGTTTATGGGGGCTATAATGTTAAAAAATTTTCTATAGAAGGTAATAAGGGTAAAATCTCTAAATGTATTATTTAAATACATTTAGGGGATACATTTTTAGGGAATAAATAAGGGTAAAATCTCTGTCCTTTAATCTTTCATCAAAATGTATTATTTAAAAAAAAGTTATTTAGTATATGACTTTATAAAATACAATTATCGTATGATGGCTATATAAAAGCAATATCATCAATATCAATATAAAAGCAGCAGTTGTCGCATACAATCAGCTGTCCACGATATATCTGAATATATCGCATATATCTGAACGCGATAGGCTTCCTCATCAATGGGTTTATTTTATTATTTTGTTGTTGTTGTGGTTGTTTTTCTCATATTTAACATTAATTTCTCATAATACACATTAATTAAAAAAAACACATATTTTGCATTGAAAGTACTTGCAGCTTAAGGTAACATCTGAAATCTTAAACCTAAAATTGTGAATAAGCAAACAGATATTCTTGGTTTGGGTGCTAAAGTAAAGATGCTTTCTACACTGCAAAGGAAGAATAAAAGAACTCAAAATTATTTGGTAAAAAAAATTATTTGACAAGCAATTTTATTTTTCAAAGCATGTGCATAAATTCAGGCATCTTTTAGCAATACAATTGAATCTTCACATAAGTTTCCTGCAGCGCTTGAATTCGGCGTCGTATCTGAATCCAGGACCGCATTTTTGTTTTTCGGGATCTCGCAGTTCGCAACCGAACATGTTGCAAAACGGCATGGTGACTCCATTTTGAATGAGAATGCGGATGTCGTCCTGTCGTCTTCTTCTGTGGGTAGTTCTGTCCACCCCCACCAGAGGTCCCAAAAGGGCTTTGATCACCAATAATCGCTTAGACGCATTCGACAAGATGACGTCATCCGCAAAAATGGCAGACGGTGCATTGAAGACCAGAACGACGTAGCATAGCACAGAATAGAAGAAAAAGTGCATAGCTTAAAATGCAGTATTTCTACCTGTAAGACATAATTTGTTTTTGTAAGAATTAAAATAGTTTATTAGAACGTTTATACAGCGTTAGGGATACTTAGCAAAACAGCAATTGTTCGAAGGTACATTATAGAATGCCAAATTCGAGATTTCAAATATATGAGGCATACACTGGTACAATTTTTTTTTATTCTGTGTTTTATTTGCATCAGGGGTAGCCAACCCAAATGATCTTGCGGGAAATACATCCTAAAATTATAAATCCCTATATTAGATTTATATCTACTATAAACATTTTTAGAGTGAAAAATTGAAACATAATCAGTTATTATTTTTGTGCTTATTAGTATTCTTACTTGTAAACATAGATAATATAATAATAATGATACTAGACGCACATTGTAAAGAAATATATAACACTAAAAATGAAACATAAAAAAATACACTCATGCCCATAAATTAAGGATAATGAAGTTCAGAAAGAGACAGAAGCAAAACAAATTTGACTTATTTGTAAAGTCTATTTATTAAACAAAAGGTAAAGAGCAAAAAAGATGCTATATGCTTGACATAATTAATAAAAATTGCGATTTTTACTCCCTAGAGCAAATTTCAAAAAAGAACCTATTTACAAAAAACAGTATAACATGGTTAGTATGATGGTTAATATGGAGTATGTCTCCCGGACGATGCAATACAGGCCTTACAACGCCTAGGCATGCTGAGTATCAAATTATCAATCTGATCTTGGGGAATATTACACGGTGCACGGTTTGCACGGTGAGGACGGGCGTCGTCATCCATAAACAGAAATTCAGCACCCATGGCGCCCCGAAACAAACGTACATGTTGTTCCAGAATAACATCCCGATAGATGTGGCCTGTCATCGTTACACTCTGAACATGCAGGTCAGTTCTGGAACCAAGAATAATTCCTCCCCAAACGAGCCATCCTGCGCCACCGTAACGGTGTCGTTCAATGGTGTTCTCTTGGTGGTAACGGGTACCTGGCGCTCTCTATATGAAAGTCCGGCGAGAATCAGACTGCAAACTAAACCTGGACTCGTCGGAAAACATCACACAAGACCACTGTTGAGGTGTCCACAATGCATGCTCTCTACTCCAGGTTAATCGCAGGCGACAGTGAGTTGCGGTAAATGGAACACATCTGACAGGCCTACGAGCATATAGACCAATGTGCCCTAAGCGTCTGTACACGGTCTGCCTTGAAACTGTCGTACCGGTAGCTGAAGAGAGCAGATGAGACAGGTCTGATGCTGTGTTCCGTCTGTTTCTTTTGGTAGTAACTGCTAAATACCGGTCCTCATTCGGCGTTGTAACTCGGGGGCGACCTGTGCTGTAACATCTACTCACATTACCATCATCTTGGAATCGTTGCCAAAGTCTGGAGATGACACTCTGGGCGATTCCGAGTTCCTCGGATACTTCCAGCTGGATACGTCCACATTCCAGTCGTCCGATAATTCTACCACGTAAAAAGTCATCCAAATGCTTCCTTTGTGCCATAACTATGCGGTTATTGCACTGAAAGGCTTTTAAAGCGCTTGTGAAAAATTTTACTTCTTTGCCACCATTCCTTATATACCCCTCTCTTACACTCTCGTCATTGTGACGTACTATCCGCGCCATCTGGTGATTTCCTGTAATTTGCATATTCTTCTTCAAGATGTGTGTGATAATTCTACAGGGAAAATTTTTATTTTAGAGTTCAATTTCTGTGTGATTCTGAATTATCCTTAATTTATGGACATGAGTGTATATAAACATAAATGAAATAGAAAAAAAAATCATTAAAAATTTTTTATTTTACTAGGGCGATATTTGTTGACAAAATTGCAAATTGATCTCAATTTGGGTATTGGAACATCGTAATGGGTGTTGCGTAGTTGGTGTCTCGTAGACAAAGGATACCTCTAAATATTATACAAGTGTGTTAATATATTGCTTTAATTTTTTTACTACAAAAAAACAGAATTAGAAGATTAAAATACCGTATTTTGACAAACGCTTATTACAATTAAATTCATGTTAAGATATGTTTATAGAAATTAAATGAAAGAAATAAACGTCAAAAACACTAATTATTAAGGCCGTTAGTAGAAATTTATTTTAATTAATTTAATTGAACTTCTTTAAATTATTTAAGTATGAACTATGAGTATGAAGTTATGAAGTATTAGTATAAAATTACTTCATATGATTTTCAGCTCATTTAATTGTTATCTATACAATTGTGAATTGTATTACTTAGGTTTGAAACGTTAATTTAGTTTTATTGGTTGGTTGTCGCTCTACGGTCATTTTTTTGCACACTTTAGGCTCATTAGATCGGTACCTACAGTTTAACATGGATTCGAATCATTACAAACATCCGGGACCTGAAGCTCTGAAGCCTGAAGCTACTCTGAAGCTCCAAAGGCCAAAGCTTTAGACCAGGAGGGGCCTTGAAAGTGTTTCCGAAAATACATTATGTGTGCATCCATCTATTCAAAAATGAACTGTCGAAATGATGAGAAAAAATTAACTTTGATTTTAGAATAATATTCTTGCGAATACATGACAGATATTGATAATATATATATATATATAGGATTTTTTTGTGTGGTAATCAGCAGGCGGTGACACATCACGGTTGCTTGTCTTTGACAGAGCCTGTTTACAAGTGGGGGAGTATTCAACTTTGAACTCTGACCCCAGAGGAAGGGGATCCGAACCCCGTAGATGAAGAAAGAGAGAAACTCTGGCGGACAACGAGAGAGGAGGTGAGACGGGGTAGCAGGCTGCGTCAAGCAGTGAGAGCAAATATTCGCTACTAATTAATAGTTAATGTAAATATCGCTGCACATATTATAAAGCTTCATGAAATGGCTCTTGGGGATAGAAACTTTTGATAGATTTCTTTATTGTATTTGCAAAACATCTTCTAGACAACCCACTCCGACCGTTATACATTTGTAGACTGGTAGAGAAGTCTACACACATATATATATATATATATATATAGAGAGAGAGAGAGAGAGAGAGAGAGAATTTTCTGATTTGAGAAATCTGGCACATCTAATATAACATGTTCTATGTTTCACTTTAAGTGACCTCAGTGACCATCCCTAGATACGCACAATTGATTATTCATAGTAGAGCAAACCAGACTCTTAGTTGAAATTGCTAGCACTTTTGATTCGACTTACACCTGCGAATTGCTTTTTCGAAAATGAAATTGACCCAACACAAAACAAGCTGAAACATAACGGACGCTCACCTGCAACACCTATTACGACATACTAAAATTGGGATCGATTTCCAAAAGCTAAGTAAAAGAGTGGAGAAATAAATATCTCACTAGTGAAATAAATATTTTTTAATGATTTCATTTCTTTTATTTCATTTACATTTATATATTTTTATATTTCATTCATTTTTTTTTTATATTTTTTACAATGTGCTTTTAGTATCACTATTATTATATTATCTACGTTTACATGTAAGCACAGTAAACACAAAAATAATAACTCATTATGCTTCAATTTTTCACTCCAAAAAATGACTATAGTGGGTCTAAATCTAATGTGGAGATATATAATTTTACATGCGCCCCGCGGATTTTCCAAAGTAACCCGCAAGATCATTTGGGTTGACCACCCCTGTTCTAGACAATTGGGCATTAAGCTTCTCTAATTTAATTGTTATTTTATATTTATGATCAAACGCATAAGAAAGAATCGCATTTTCTAAGAATCACAACAAAGTAAAGTATAATATTAAATAAATCTCAAATACATTTTTTTTATAATACAAATCTTGGCCTTATTTTATCAGTCGCCTGTCCTTTATATATACGAGGGTCCCTCTGAAATTTTTGAGATATGGCTAAATGGTACAAGTTTAACTTACCAAATTTTAAGAATGTTCAAAGTAGTCCCTTGCAACATCAATGCCCTTTCGCAGACGAATTTTCCAAAGATTAGATGTTTCACGCCATCCATTTCTTGGAATTGATGAACAATGTGCTTTTATAGCCTCATCAATCTCATCTTCTGAATGAAAATGGCGACCACGTAAATTTTCTTGAGATTAAAAAGGCCAAAAGTCATACATAACAAGATCAGGGAAATAGGGTGAATGTTCTATCCCTTTGATGTGTTTGTGATTAAGAAATTCGACTGTCGAACTTGTCGTATGAGACGATGCATTATCATGGTGAAGCATGAGTCCCCTTACATTCACTTCTTGGAGAATTTCTGGAAGACACTTAGTGGTGTAACAGTTAGCTGTGACTGTCTTCTGTCCCTCCAGCTTAAAGGCTTGCACCAGTCCCGTACTTCTGAAGAAAATGGCATACATAACTTTTTTCATTGCTCGTTGTCTTTTCATCATTGTTGGTTCGGGGTCATCTTCAAAAGACCCCTACTTTACTTTCTTGTCGTGTCAGAATGTCAAAAAACGGTATGTAAGTTTCAACACCAGTTATGATTTTAGAAATAAGGCAGTGTCCACCAAGTAATTTTATGGTTTCTTTGTAGATTCTGACACGTTCCGTTTTTTGGTGTTCTGTTAAATTATGGGGGACCCAACGACAAACTAATTTTTTTCATATGCAGTTCTTCATGAATAATTCTATGTATAGCTGCAGATCAATGTTAAGTTTCTTCTGTGTCATTTGGTAAGGGCAACCATTATCTGTAAACGATTATCTACGAAATTCTGTAAATCATCTAAATACAGTAGCACGACATGGAACTTCGTCTCCATATGCTAGTTGTAGACGTTGAAGGCGTTCTTTTTGATTTAACCCTACTTTAAAATCGTAGAAAATCATGCCGCGATACTGCTCTCACGTTAATTCCATTTTCTTTTCTTCCAAAATCTATTCTACGACAGCTAAATTGCAATTGTTGCCACAACTTATCGTCTGCGGCCATAAAAGAGTTCAAATTTAGAAAGTTAACGAACATTTTCTTCTTGCGTTTGTCGTCTGCCACTGTCTCAAAACTCTCAGAGTTACCCTCGTATATATATTATTTTTACAAAAATCATTCCTCAGTAAAATGAAAACAAACAATATTAAAAAATTAAATCGTAAAAAATTTCATTTTAAGTTGTCAGCTCTGTATTATTATGCTTTGTAAGAATAAGAGTTATTATAAGAATACAATTATTATGTTTTGTTAGAAATTTCAAATCACAAGAGAAATATTGTTTGTGCTTCTAACATAATTTCATTATAAAGTAAACAAAATAGAAGTATTTATCGGGAAAATGTAAACAAAATTAAATCTAAAAAATAATTGAATAATTAAAAAGTTGAATTCTTAAAAAATAGTAATTAATATATCAATTAAAATATTGTGGCTTAAATTATTTTAAATAAAAAAAAAAACATTTGTGGAAATCAAAAATTATTGATATTAATTTTTTTTTTTTTTATTAAGAGGTCCTAAGTCAATCACATAATTTTTCATATACAAGGAAAGTTAAATATACTTCATTTTTTTAACATTAATTTATCATTCTTTGCTCTACCCTGGTTTGGAATGCTTATACATTTATTTATTTAGGATTGTATCCTATAATGAAAATGGAAAATATGCAAAAGGGCTACACATGCTTCAAGAAATAATGTTAAGCGGTACATATTTATGTCTTTAATTTATTTCATTTAATCCTGTCATCAAATTATGATTAAAATCAAATAAATCTCACTAAATCGAGAAATTATGTGCTTGAATTAAAAGTAAACATATATTAAAAAAATTAATCCCTTTTCCTGGAACATTCTGATAGAATGTTTTTTATGAGAGCAGACGATAATTAAGAGAGCAGACGATATTTTAATGAAACGTTCGAAATTGTTTCTCTTACCTACAGAGGCTTGATAACAGTTGTCCTTGTGTGTTAGCTAAGAGAGGAATGACACATGCAAATTTTGGCTCTTTCTAAATAAATATTTTTCCTCGTGACTCTTTTCATGTACTTTGGAAAATAGAAATCGCAAGAAACTCTATTTTTTTTTTTTTTTTTCAATCATTTGTATCTGTACTAAAGCGTTGAGAAATTTTAATCTTTTCGCGTACAGTGGAACAGAAGAACATTTCTCTCTGTCAATAGAAGTAACCAGAACAAATTTTCAGAACAGAACAGAATTGAGATGAATTCTTACAAGTAAGAAATTCTTATTGTTATTTTTTACGTGAAATTACATGGTACTAAGTAATTCCCTTTAGAATCACATTCTCTGACATTAAAAAAATTTATTTTTTCATTCTATTATTATTTTTATCATAACTATTATTATTAGTGTTAAATTTTTTTTTGACAATATACGTTTCTATGTTGAAATAATTTTAAATGTTTTGTTTATTTGTAACTTTACTTTATTCGAAATACAAATATTTATATAAATTGTTTAAGAAAATAAATTTTTTTTTTTGTTTATATTTATATTTTTTAATGTATTATATTACTTTTTTCCCCTCTTTATTTTTTAACTCCTTTACTTCATGCTTCAAAAAAAAAATTTTGAATTGGACATAATAAATTAAAAAGCACACTCATAAAAAATAATACAAATGACAATAAACTTAATTTGTACTTAATTTTGAAATTTATTTTTAATTGAAAATTAACGTATAACAACATTATAAATTAAAATATAAATGCAAAAAAACCTAACAATTTTCCTGAAAACATCATGTTAGAATATATCGGATTCATTTTACAGATAATATTTTTATATTAAACTACATATATGAATATGCTTAATAAAAAAAAATTAATATTTTTCCATACTATATTTTCACCAATTTTATTGATTTTTCTTTTATATAAACATAATATATTTTTTTATTTTTACTTATTTTAATTTTTTTTTTAAATTTTGTTATTTTATTTTATTTTATTTATTTATTTATTTTTCTTTATTTTTATTGTTGTTGTTGAATCAAATAATGCCACTTTAACCACACTCTTCTTTAAAACTTAAATAATCTTTTATTTAATTGAAGTTAAAATAAAAAAAACAATATATTTTCAGCAAAGAAATATTTATTAAAATTTGCTTATTTAATTTTTTGATATTAAATGAAAGATTTCATAGTATTGCATTCATAATTTGCAAGAAACAAGTGTAAATTATTATAGAATAATTTGTGTAAAAGAAAACAAATTTTCCAAGTAAATTTTTCAATAAATATATGTGACATTAAAATTGAACAATAAGTCTGTTTTGTATTATTTTATCAATATTTAAGAAAACTTTTGAACAAAATGGGATCAATATAAATTTAAATATCATAAATGAGTTGCTTATTTCGTATATGTGTGGATTTTAAACACATGACATTTCAATTTTTTTTGGTAAGATTTATTAGTAAATTTTAAATTGGCTTTATAAAGATGTTATAATTAATAATATTTTACTCTAGATGACTAATAATTAAATCTGAGAATAATAATAAATTATTCGAATCGATTACTTGCTAGGGGTGTGAAGAAGCCGTACACGCAGGAAAATGAACTGAAGTGAATGTATTGTGCTTTAACAGTTTTATTTTTTTTCCCCTCCATATCTCACCCCAGTACCTAGAAATATGTAGCCATCTATCAATAAAAAGATTAGAGTGGAACTTCGATCAGTGATTTCAGGAAAACTTTCATGGGTAACTGCCCCTCTGTATGTAAGTGTTGAATGGGAGAAAGTCAGAAAAATACCATCAGGCAGCCTGACTATCTATGAGCACATAGTCACAATCGCCATCGAGTCTCCCTCGTTTCTGAAAAACATAGGCTACAACAATGCCGCCAGCAGATTCGAACTTCAAACATCCTGCACGCGTTGCTACCGGACTATGGGAGAATTGCTACCTAATTGATAGGAATAACACAAAATTCATCAGAGCTTCAATATTAGCATCATTTACTATAGTACTTCATTAAACGAAAACTTTGTTAGTGGGCGAGCAAACTGAGTGCGGATTCCTATTAATTAAAAATACAATTAAAATAAAAAAAAATGGTGATAAGAATATAATTTAATTAAACATTCATGCAAAACAGACACAAAAAAATATTCCTTCCATAATTATAAACACCTTACAGTAACTAAGTAAAATGATTTGAATTTAATTAATTTATATTCAATTTACATGAAGGGCTTTATAGATAATTTGAGTAATTACCTTTTAATTAATTAATAATAAAATTTTTTGAAGTTTTATTATCTCTATTAGGAATTTAATAAAAGAATAACTTTTAAAAAAAATCCATCAAAGTTTTGTAGAATTTTCTTTGTAAAGCCAGGTGAATTCCTCATATTGTACTGCAACTGATATAATGTTGTATAAACGTAAAAGATTTTTAAAAAACTTTACCAAAATTACAATGAAAGTATCTTAACATAAAAAAAATATAAATTAAACGATCGAAAGATTTTGATTAAAATATAACGGAGTTTTTAATAAAGTATATTTCTGACTTTTTAATTTATGAAAAAAGTTTCCAAAAAATATTTCTGTGATGTAATTAAAAATAAACATTTTTCTTACAATTTGTGTTGATCAATTCTACATTAAGTAAATTATACATATTTAATTTATATTCTTATAATTTGTCTTATAATATTTTATTATTTTTTAATAGTCTTTGATATAGAAGTAAACATATTTAAAACAAAGTTTTAAATATAAAAAATGCAATTTATTCATTTCTATTACAGTTAAACTGATCTGCAAAAAAAAGTTATTGCTCTTTTTTTCTTACTTTAACTGAGCAATACTTAGAACAAAAAAAAAATTATTAACTAAACAATGGCCAGTAAAATTTAGATAATTTGAAAAGAATGATTATTGGTTATTAATTAACTAAACAATATCTAGAACAAATTTATATATTCTACAATATAGTAC
>BPLR01011806.1:0-52500 GCA_021605095.1 Caerostris extrusa | reverse complement strand
ATATTTTTTTATTACAGAGGAATTTCTTGCCTGCAGAGTTTTTTTATAACAGATTGTCTCGAATATACTCATATACTACATATTATATATACTACTGTGTCCAAAAGTAAGACCCATTTTCAATTTAAAATTCCCGGTGGCTTATGGAATTACAATTTTTTTTTCTTTTTTTAGATTGCTGGCACTGTCTTGACATCTGTGAAAATTTGACGCCGGAATATTCATTAGTGCTTGCGTTACGGTAGACTTTGTGAGGCGCTAAAACTGATTCCGGTGATTTTTGAAATGTCTGAATTAATTGAGCAAAGAACTTGCATTCAATTTTGTTTGCTTAAACGTACAGAATGTTTGTAGAAGGCATTCGGTGAGCATTCCTATATCGGAAAGAAATGTTTAGAAGTGGTATAAACAGTTCAACGTGGGCAAGAACGCGTTGAAGACGAAAAACCTCTGGTCGACCCTCCACACTCAACCGACGACGCTCGTCCAAAAAATTAAAGTTTTGTTGCTTGCAAACCGTCGATTTACAATTACAGACCTTGCTGATGATATTGGAATTTCAAAGGACCGGTCCATTCCATTTTGAGCCTCAAACGCGTCAAATCTCGATTGTTACCGAAACACTGAATGCGCCAGCTCACACTGCATTGATTCTTCTGGAGTTTTTCGCCAAAAATGAAGCCCATACCACAAACCCCACCGTATTCACCGTGCGACTTCTAGCCGTTCTCTAAATTTAAAAGACCCTTCGGGGACATCGTTTTGAGTCGATTGAAGAGATTCAAAGCGAATCGTCTCTCGACTTTGAAGGCCATCCCTGCCGATGACTTTTTAGCATCCATTGAGGATTGGAAAAAAAGTTGGCTTAAGTGCATTGTTCCGGAAGAATAAATAAAGAGTTTTGAAAAAATAATAATAATTGGTCTTACTTTTGGGACTCAAACACGAAACCTGGGTACCGAGCGCCAGAGCGCTAGCCACTCGGCCATTCAGGCCCCTTTATCTTCCTTTTTGGGCACAGTAGTAAATGTATCATTTTGGAACATCACGAGTTATGACGTGTGAAAATTTATTTTCATTTCTAGACTAAAAAGAGCATTTTTGGTTTACATCGTTTCTATTCTAAAGCAAACACGAGTTTACTCATGATATCGTACATCTGGCCATAGCCATTCTGTTTATAGAAATAAATTAAAAGACGACCGTGTTTATTCATTTATTTAAAATAGTGTGTAATTTCTGTTTGAATACTTCAACTGGTGTCTCAGTGCAAATATAGACAGCTGTCGGGCAGAAGAGTTCAGGTTTGAGTTCGCTGTCGGTGGGGATTGCAGTCATTGCTACAGACTTGTCAGCGGTTATGACAGCAAGCGTAAAGCTTTGCATCGACAGTCTGTTGAGAGTTTTTCAGAGTTTTCTCCCTTACGAGACGTGCCTAATTACCTCTCCCGAAATGCAAGGTCTTCCTATCTACCCATGGTGTCGAGTTGTTCGTGGAATACGTAACGTGGAACATCGATTCTCCAAAATAAATAAATAAAAATACCATAAGGAATCCCGTATAGAATGTGTAGATCTGACTAGGTTAGTTATAACCTAATAAGTGAGAAAAATGTCTTAATCTATGTTAAAAGATTTGAAAATAAATCGGAATCTAATATTAAGTAGGCAGCCTAAATAACTATTAATTAAAAGAATAGAAAAATGGGGTTAGCATACGTACCTGCAAATTTTGAAAACCGATCTAACAAAAAATTAACCACTTTTAACTCGTCGCTGTCGCTGCATCAATTCCTAAGGAATACTTATTAGAGGCAGAACTTCTGTGTTCCCTCCTGAAACCCAACACAGAAAGCAATTCTCCTGTTGATTGATTTATCGTGCTCCTTTCTGATGTGGAGTTGCAGACTTTAGGCTCAGTTCCCATTTCTAGCTTCCCAGTTTGAAATTCAATTTGCTGACTACCAAGGCATTCGCACATCAAAAGCACGTGCATTAAAAGTTGTTTCTATTTACCAGATTTTATGAATTGAAACAGATTTGTTTCTGTTTGAGAATACGGTGTCAATTATTCATAACCTAGCTTATGAAATCCTGCTAATTTGATTGCAACTCTATCAAAGAGATATTGTATAAAGACATTTTCAACACTTTCCTTGCCGATCTTGCTCCAGCGAGTGATGTAGCGTCAACGCTTGAGTGCCAATCACGCACCAACGCGTAATGAGGAGTGAAGTCACGTAGCCAGTCATGTGGGAAGTATTGTTGTTGAGAATAAGTAGCATATATGCGTATATATTGTTATACATATATTGTATAACAATATATATGTGAGTAAATTGTTTAGAATCGAATTGTGCATTTTTTTTTTATCCTATGCCCATCACAGTCATCTCGGTAATTAGTCGACGTGCAGCCAATACAGTAAAGAACGGGCAAAAACAATCACTAAAGGCATTGGCAGCAACACAAAAGGGATACAGTAGTGCACATGATGAGATGTTCTCTAGTCATGGGCTTGCCATAGTCTCAAAATGAACAGATATCTGTAGCACCCAGTCCTATTCTATACAAGACTGGACTTGGAGGGGGTTGATGCCGATCGCCAACTCATGGGCCTCCTGTTCTCAAACTAATTGTCGCCTTAAAAGTAGCCCTTGACAAATGCAAGATGAATAGAGATTTTTCAATCGAAAATATAGTTTAGGTGTGTCCTCTGGTACTGGCGCGGTGCAAAGCTTTAGAAGCTAATTGTAAAGACGTGTGGTTTCGAATTTATAACTTTATTACTTCTTTTTTTTAAATTTGTCATATGAGTTGCAGAGGCGATAATTCTGCAGGGCCTACACGATTAAAAATGCAATCTAATAAGTCGCTAACAGATAATGACATTGCACATGTGTTGGCTGTGCTTTCGAACGAGTGGTGATAGTTATGACAGAGTTCGAAAGTGACCCACACATAAAATGTTTAAAATTAATTGCTTGCGATAATAATATGATTGTAACCAACTTATAACAATTCATTCATATTAAATATTTGAATGGTGATAAAATAGCATACAGAAATAATGCCTTTTTTGTCATTTATTCTCATTATTTTGCTTCATTTTTGTGCATCACGCGCCAGCATATCTTGCAGCATTTAGAAGATCTTACCTCTAGTGCCTATCATGCGCAGACGCGTAATTAAACTATTCTATCAGGAAAGGCCTAAATGATCAGCATGATACATATGATCATGCTTTAGTAGCACCTTTCGATCCTATTCGCTATAAAAAATAAATCTTATTGAAAAAACCATTTTTATAGCTAGACAATAACTGTCAACGCATGTTCACTAGACCAGGGCCTGAATGGCAGAGCGGCTAGCGCTCTGGCGCTCGGTACCACAGGTTTCGGGTTCGAGTCCCGGCGGTGCCATGGATGTTTGTAGTGGTTCGGAATCCACTTTAAACTGTAGGTCCCGGTCTAATAGGATCGTAGAGCGTTGCGGGGGCAATGTTACTCCGCGTCCGGGGCTTATCTTCAAGTTACACGCGCCCCCTGGGTCACGCAAAGTGAGTACGTCTTTGCAGCGCTAGCCTTAAGTCATCCATGACCAAGCTGTCTAAGTGTTTGCCAGCTGCATTAGAAAGAAAGAAAAATGTTCACTAGACCGGCAGAGAAAATAAGCAACACTTTATGAGGAAATCACGCTTTCAAGTATTATATAAGCGATAGTTCTGATAGCATAATGCCAGGAATTTTATGATACATCTTATCACAATTTCTACTCAATCAATACTTTGAAAAACAATTCGGCAATTTCGGCAATTGTGACCGAACATCTTCTATCATCCCCTTATCATGGAATGCCATTGACATTCCATTTCTGAAAGGGTGTTACAAATTGCATCAGCAAGTTCAACTTGGACTTAAGCATAGAATAAGTATTAAAACAAAGTGTAACAATGGTAGAAGGATTGAAATAAAATAATCTATAAATATTTAACAGACTGTAGCCCCTATGAACAGAATTGTGCAAGTGTAAACCCTCTGCCAAACGTACTAGATAAAACCAATTAAAGGAAGTGAACAAAGAATATCCAACAAGAATAGCAAGTCATTTGATTTAAATGCGAAAGAGCAGAGCACTTAGGAATACCTGACAGGACAGGTGCAGGACAACTGAAAAAAATTATGTACATAACTGGTTTGACAATTTGAAGTAGAGAAAATATTTTCAATTATTTTAAGGGTTTTTTAAAATTGCACGTAATTAGTTACATTCAATATTTGTTAATGATTATTATTTGCAACTTAAAAAGCAATCTTGATGCGCAACCATGCTTTCTCCTACACACTGGCAAAGAGAATCCCTGTGGCTTTCAGGGAGAAATGGTCATTTGGCCTACAGATTGTCACCGGAGAGGAAATACATTCCTCTCACCCCTGCGCGTAGCTCCAGTTTCCGGCTGTTGTCTCAGAAATGGAGTCCTTTCAAGAATCGGTAATTATCTTCCTTTAAATATCTTAAATTGTATATGTGTGTGGGGGGTGCGCGCGTCAATAAATCTGTAAGTTCTCCAACCTGTGTCTCAAGCATCTCCCCCACACCCAATTAATCTGGTTGCCCAACCTGCATTTTATTCATACAAATAACGTCATTTTCTTTCTAATTTTGGGGGAAAAACAGTCAAAAATATCTAATCTATAAAAGTCTCTTTTTTTTTTTTTTTAATTTCGTTTTCAGAGCTGATTTCAGATTTCTTGGCATCAACTTGAAAAACTTCTCTCTTCCTATTCTTCATCCTCTGTTGTCTAACCAGGAATGTTTTGTATCATTTAGATATACTTTGTTTTAATGGCAAGTTTTTAATCTACCCCAGCCCTTGATCTGCATCTTTGCTTTTTTTACTATGTGCTCTCGAAAATTTCAATGCTAATGTCATCCAGAATAAACGTCGAAAAAAAAAATCTTCGAGACGGGAAATAAAAGCTAACTCTGAGTTATTGAATCTTATGTTTCATTTTCCGAAGTTGCAGTTCTTGGAATAAATTCCAAAGCTTGATTTTTATAATATTGTCGCTTTGGTCTTGGAAATGTTTTACCGAAGTATTGCTATTTCCTCTAAGGGAACAGATAATTCCCGCCTTATATTGTTCTTCATTTTAAGACAATAGTTTCAAAAAAAAATGATAAAAAATGCTGAAATCTGCTCGGCAAATTTCAACTTATCGTGTGGGAACATTCGAGAACGGATGAATAAACTCAGGAATATGCCAATGTTCAATAATGCACGAGATATATGAAGAAATCGATTGAAATACTACAAGAACGGCCAAATTCAATAGGCACATGAATATAGCAATGTCGAATAGACCAAGAGCTTCATGAAGAATGAATTGTTCAAGAATCTCTAAAAAGAATATACGAAAGTAAGATAAATGTGTAGTCGTAAATGAAGAATGAAGTATTCCAAATTCTACAAGAAATGTTATCACATTCAATAGCTAAAAGAAAATATCAAAGTTTGAAAATTCTAGGCATAAATGAATACTGAAGTATTCCAAATTCTACAAGAAACGTTATCACACTCAATAACCAAGAGAATATATCAAAGTTTGAAAATTCTAGTCGTAAATGAAGAATGAAGTATTCTCAATTCTACAAGAAACGTTATCACACTCAATAGCCAAAATATATCAAAGTTTGAATATTCCAGGCATAAATGAAGAATGAAGTATTCCAAATTCAAAAAAAGTAAAAAGCCAAATCATAACCTACGATAGTATAATTAATTTTTAACATCATTTTAAAGAATAAGAAAGAATAATATAATATTTTAAAGAATAATTTTAATGATACAGACGATGATTAAACCCCATTCCGAACAGATGCCATTCGGTGATTTTTTTTTTTTTTTTTTTTTCATTCAAATTTCTTTTATAAAGTCAAAATCATTTAAAAAATGTCGGAACACCCTTTGTATATATATATATATATATTACATTTAAAAAGTAATAAGATTTATTGATAAAAATAAAAATGCTTACCTTTAATATAACTTTTTTTCGTTTGGAAAGTTCTTTTTATGTTATAATTTTTTTTTCGGAAAAACTAACATAAAAAGGCAAAATCTGTTTTAGTGAAAATCCCATAAAAATTATCCTGGGAAGTGTGTTGATGCCTTTATTTAAATAATTAAAGACGGAAAACATTGAAAAAAAAAATTATTTTTCAAAGAGGAAATAACACACCTATGTCAGAATCTAATCTTCCTGTTTATTCATTTTCAGTTTCACTTCTGTTTAAATGTGATTATAAAAAAGCATTTTCTTTTGAAATTACATAGATAAAAAAGCATTCGTCGTATCAGTAACTTACTTTCACTCATGAATTAGTTGGAAACTTTAGCTTTGTAGTTAGTTTGTTTACTTAATAGTGTCTTCAGGGAGGACATTCAGAATTAACTTCACTGTCATTTTGCGTGTATCACATAACTACATAATCTGCATAATAGCTTGTCAAAATCTGCAAATAATGCATATGTCTACATGAGGGGTGTGGCCAACCCGCGGCCCTCCTTGAATATTTTCCGGCCCGTAAGATGTATCACACTTTTACAAAATATATTTTATAACGACCAAAGGAGTTATTTTACCCCAACTTACTCAGTATGTCTGGACGTGGATCTTCCCTTCCTGACACCGAGACGATGGATGTATCTCCCCGGGAGATGACGAGCAACCGCCTGATAGACTACCGCCGGACCCACCCCGTGGGCTCGGACGAATTCCTCTACTTTCACGTTGAGACCATCACCAAAATAATCGAACTCAAGGCCAAGTTGTTAGCAGACTGGTTCCGCCCCAAAGGGTTGGACCCAGAGTCCACTACCAAACTAGACAAGGAATACGATGCGACCACGGCCGAAATGCTTGCACTCTGCGAAGGACTGGGTATGTCTCAGAATGAGCTACCAAATGACATTTACGCTCTCCATGAGAAGATCAAACCTGTCCATCTTCGTCTGCACGAGAAAACCACTCCCTTCCACGCAAATCAGCAAAAACCTCCTACCCAGAAAGGAAAAAGACCCTTGGATGCCGAGGGCTATCAGATTCCACCAAAGCATCTTGTATGCAAAAATCCTACAGAAAAACCTAAAGATCTCTCCTCTACCAACAGGTAACCCCTTCTCTCCTCCTACTAACGCCCCTCTCCCGAGCAATGATTTAACCGAGTCTACTACTGAGCAGACCCGCAAACTTCACATCCCGCCGTACTTCGTTCGCCCGACCTCGTACTGACAGTAAACATGTCAATCCTCAAGAAAGAATTTCCTACAATCAGATCCGTCCACGCTAGAGACAATTTCCTTAAACTCACGGTCTCTTCCGAAGAAGAACACTACAGACTAAAACGTAAACTCCAAGAACTAAAAGCTGAATTCAAATGCTATAATTTAAAGCAGGATAGACCTGTTGAAATAGTCATTCGAGGTCTCCCGGCATGCACCAGTCACGATCCTATAATAGAGGCCATGAAATTCAAAGGTTTCACCGTGGTTAAATTCACGCAACTCACTAAATCCCAATTAAGAACGCCAATGCCTCTTTTCTACCTACAAATTGCCAATAAACGCAATGTAGAGGAAGTCTACGGTATCACTGAACTCTTGGGACCAAAGTCTCCATTGAAAGTTATAGGGGAAGAAAATCCCCCCCCAATGTTTCCGCTGCCAGGTTTTGGCACTCGAGCGAAGCCTGCCATCTACCCATTAAGTGTAAATGCGCAGGCAGCCGTACTTCCAAAGAATGCAACCTTTGATATCGAGCACGGCACTTTTAAAGTGCGCTAACTGTTCGGGTCCGCACGCGGCGAATTGGCGCCAATGCCCCAAATTCCGAAAAATAAACAAACCGCTAATACGCAACCCAATAATAACTTCAATATGACCAACGTTAATGCCATCAACAGAGCTCAACCATTTCAAGCGCGCAAAATAGCCGACAATATAAGCTTTGCGGACATTGTTACAAATAAAAATAATAACCCGTTAGTAATAAAATACCCCCCCTCTGGGTAAACAACCAACTCCGCCCCCTCCCCTCAGATAAAAATTTTTAACTCCGCCCCTCCTAAAGGAAACAATCTTAACTCCGCACCGATCCTCTCGGACGCCGCTCTCCACTTATTCGAAAATTCTTTCGCAATTCGCTCACGATGATTCCTTACATTTCCTTCTCTATTAAACGCTATCAGATCGGCCTTGCCTACTCTCCAATTAACCCAAGATGATAATGAAAAGCCATTATCATTTTCGAACACTACCATGCGCATTACTGTAGCTCACTGTAAATGACCGTTTTCACTCCTAATTATCCCATATGGGCTTCTCATTTGAGATTTTCTGCTTTCTTCTTCACTTTTTCCACCGTTTTTAAAAAACTCTGACTTCCGACCAATCCCACGGATTCTCTAAACGCCGACGTTTGTTTACATTTACATCTGCTCCCGCCGTTTTGCGTTTCTCCCCGACTTTCCTAGTCGATAGAATGCGCCCACAGGGTTCTGTGTCCGCTCTGCCATCTCTTGCTCTCCCCCCCTCTTTCTGCCCTTGCCTATTCTCGAGTTAATGGAACACTGATTCTTTGAATCTAGCTGTTCAAACTCACAACATCGTTCAAAGTCTTCTCGACTTAATTACTCCTTTCACTCCTGAGCTATGGCTCATACACAATTTATACCACTCTATAAATTTTCTGATTTTCTTGCCTTTTTTTGAAACTACCTCTTACCAAAATATGTTTTTACATATATGTTTTTTTTACCTAAATATGTTTTACTTTTTTTAAGATGGATGTGCGGGACTCACGTCCTTGGAAATTCTAGATAAAATACAACCTTTGCCTTTGTCCCAACACAAAACACCCTCAAACATAACGGACGCAACACCCATTACGATGAACAAATACCCAAATTGAGATCGATTTGCAAAAGCTAAGTGAAAGAATGGAGAAACCATCACACTAGTCAAATAAATATTTTTTAATGATTTCATTTCTTTTTATTAGATTTATATTCATATATATTTTGTAATGATTCATTTTTTTTATTTCGTTTATATTTATATATTTTTTTATATTTCATTTTTAATGTTATATATTTTTTTTTACAATGTGCGTATAGTATTATCGTTATTATATTATTTATGCTTGCATGTAAAAATAGTAGTAAACACAATATATTCAAAAATGAACTGTCGGAATTATGAGAAAAATTAACTTTGATCTTAAAATAATAGTCTTGCTAATGTAGGACACATATTGCCTTTTTATTTATGAGTTTACAGTTATGAGTTCGCAGAATAATCAAAATTATATTCTGCGAACATCTAATATAACAGGTTCTATGTTTTTACTTTAAGTGACCTCAGTGAAGCAGTGACCCTCCCTAGATACGCGCAGTCGATTGTTGATGGCAGCGCAAAATTAATTGAAGTTGTTTTTGGTTCAACTTAGTAACAACAAAGTAAGCTCAAACATATTGGACGCTCACCTGTAACACCCATTACAATGCTCAAATACCCAAATTGAAATCGATTTGCTAAAGCTAAGTGAAAGAGCGGAGAAACACATATCGCACTAGTCAAATAAATATTTTTGAATGATTTCATTTTTTTTTTATTTCGTTTATATTTATATATTTTTCATATTTCATTATTTAGTGTTATATATTTCTTTACAATGGAGTTTAGTATCATTACTATTATATCATCTATGTGTACATGTAAGTACACATAGATGAAAGTACATAGATGTAAGTACACATACACTCATTATGTTAATAAAAAAGACAGATAGTTCAACCATAGGGTAGGAAAAGTAATAATGTGAAAAAGTAATCATTGTGAAAAAGGAGAAGTAAGTCGTGGAAAAAATAATTGTGGTAAAGTAGTAAAAAAATTCCATAGTTGCTGAAAAGTAATTATCTTAGTTGTGTCAGATAATTCTAATTAAATCCCTATTTGTAGAAAAGTAAATTAAATCCTAATTTGCTCAAAAATCTCTTAGGTGTGGAAAATAAATCCCTTAGTTGAAGAAAGTAAATTAATTAAATTCAAAGGAATTTAAATTCTTTGAATTTAATTAAAATTAATTAAAAAGTAATTCTAATTAAATTCCTAGTAGTGTAAAAGTAATTAAGAATCCCTTAGATGTGAAAAAACAAATCATTTAGTTGGGGAAAGTAATTTTAATTAAATTCTAATTGTGGGAAAAAGCAATCAAAAATCCCTTCGTTCTAGAAAATAATACCAACGAAGTCCTTTTTGTGGAAAGTAATCAAAATTCCCTTTGTTGTGGAAAATAAATCCCTTAGTTAAAAAATATAAATCCCTTTTTTGGAGAAAGTAATCTCAATTAAATTCCCTAATACTTAAAAGTAATCAAAATCCTTATTTGTGGAAAAGTAAACCTCTTAGTCGGTAAAAGGAATTTTTAAAATTAATCTCTAGTTGTGGAACGCTATCAAAAATCCCTTTGTCGTGTAAATTAATTTAGATGTGGAAAAGTATTCATCCTTTAGTTATGAAAAAATAAATCCCTTAGTTGAAAAAAAAAGTAAATCCCTTTGTTAGAAAGTAATCCCAATTAAATCCCTAGTGTAAAATTAATCAAAATTCCCTTAATTATGAAAAGTAATACCAACGAAATTCCTAGTTGTAGAAAAGGGATAAAATATCTCTTAGTTGTGGAAAAAGTAAACCTCTTAGACGGTAAAAGGAATTTTAAATTAATCTCTAGTTGTGGAACGCTATCAAAGTCCCTTTGTCGTGTAAATTAATTTTTAGAAGTGGAAAAGTATTCATCCTTTAGTTATGAAAAATAAATCCCTTAGTTGAAAAAGTAAATCGCTTTGTTAGGAAAGTAATCCCAATTAAATCTAGTGTAAAATTAATCAAAATTCCCTTAATTATGAAAAGTAATACCAACGAAATTCCTAGTTGTAGAAAAGGGATAAAATATCTCTTAGTTGTGGAAAAAAAACCTCTTAGACGGTAAAAGGAATTTTAAATTAATCTCTAGTTGTTGAACGCTATCAAAAGATCCCTTTGTCGTGTAAATTAATTTCTTAGATGTGGAAAAGTATTCATCCTTTAGTTATGAAAAAATAAATCCCTTAGTTGAAAAAAAAAGTAAATCCCTTTGTTAGGAAAGTAATCCCAATTAAATCCCTAGTGTAAAATTAATCAAAATTCCCTTAATTATGAAAAGTAAGACCAACGAAATTCTAGTTGTAGAAAAGGGATAAAATATCCCTTAGTTGTGGAAAATAAATCCCTTTGTAAAAACTAAATTTCTTTTAGTTGGGGGAAGTAATCCCAAGTAAATCCCTACTAGTGTAAAAGTAATCAAAAATCTCTTAGGTGTGTTGACTGTTGACTTAGGTGTGGTAACTCCATTAGTTGAGGTAGAAAATCTTAATTAAATCCTTAGTTGTGGAACGCAATCCAAAGTCCGTTGTTATGGAAAATTAAATTCTTCGTTGTGGGAAAAGTAATCGTTCGCTTGAAAACAGAAAGGAACGAATCGATTAACCTAAGGATGAAAAAAGCCGTTCATGCAGAAAAACAAACTGAAATGAACGTATTGCTCTATGGTAGTTTTTCTCTACGTCTCAACCCCGTACCTAGGCCTGTGTATAGCGTACCTATCAGTTAAAAGATGAGAGTGGTACATCGGTGAGTATCATAAAAGACCCCGAACAGCCCATTGACGGATGGTACAGGAAACCTTTCATGGGTAAGTGTCCCTCTGTATTTAAGTGTTGAATGGGAGAAAGTCAGAAAAAACACCATCAGGCAGCCTGACTATCTATGAGCACATAGTCACAATCGCCATCGAGTCTCCTCGTTTCTGAAAGGCAGATGCTACAACAATGCCGCCAGCAGATTCAGATCTTAGACTTCATGCACGCTACTGGGCCAAGAGTCTGGACAATTGATAGGAATAGCACATTGTTCGTCAGAGCTTCAATATTAGCATCGTTTATTATAGCACTTCATTAAACGAAAGCACATTTAGTGGGAACGATCAGAATGAGTGCCCAATTCTATTAATTAAAAATACAATTAAAATAACAAAAGTGATTAGAATATGATTTAATTAAACTTTCGTACAAAACGACACACAAAAAAAAAATATATTCCTTTTAATTATAAACACCTTGCAGTAAGTAAAATCATTTAAATTTAATTAATTTATATTCAAAGCTTACAGAAGAGTTCTTTACATATTGTAGGAATAAATACCTTTTTGTCAATCAGTCACTGTTTGATCAATCCATTTGAAGATTCAGTACAAGATTCTTCGGTACTTATGTATTAACGCTACCTATGGCTACAGATTTGGCGGTTTTTAAGTGGCGCCAATCTAACAGCTACAGATTTGGTGGTTTTTAAGTGGCGCTAATCTAACAGCTACAGATTTGCTGATTTTTGACGCCATTTTGTAGTGCTACGAAAATGCGTATTTTGGATTTGCCAGAAACAGAACAAAATGCAATTTTTTTTTTTCACGAGCGAAATATTTTTACAAAAAACGAAAATGTCCTTATTCCCATGACATGAAACTTTATTTTTTTGGTAAACGTAAGTTTTGGAAATGCAATTTCAGTCAGTGTGCTTATCATGTGGGACTTAGAAAAGACAACTGATTTGAGGGAAGCAGAATTTTTAAAACCGCCAAATCTGTAGTTGCGGTTGGCGTTCAAAAGATAACTGCGTGCGCGTGCGAACAACAAGATTGCTCTTGGCTGGCGCAACTGTAGCCAAGGTAGCGTTAATTCGTAAGTACCAATTCTTCTATACAAGAGTATATATTCTGGTTTTTGACAGGTGGTCACATTAATGTGACTGAACTGTGTATTACAGAATAATTTGTGGAAAAGAAAACAAATTTTTTAAAGTAATTTTTTCTATAGATATATTTGGCGTTTAAAATTGAATAATAAATCTGTTTTGTATTATTTTTATCAATTTTTAAAGAAAACCTTTTTGTGCAACATGTGATCAATATAAGTTTAATTGTAAGTAACCATAAATGAATTGTTTATTTCAACGCATCAGCTACTTAATTTCACTGAAACTCTTTCAGAGGGATTTTCCTGGAAATTAGATACTGCAGTTTTCCTTGATGTAGCCGAGGCTTTTGACAGAGTTTGGGTCAATGGGTTAAGTCATAAATTAATTTCTTTTCAACTTTTCTCCTTTTCTTATTAAAATTATCTTACTAACAAATTTTTTTGTGGTCTCTATTGGTAATACAGATTCTTCTGTCCAAAAATAAAACCAAAATAGCACACCTGTGTTTTCTTTCTTTTCTAAAATTTCTACTACCGGTATTAAAACTGGTATCCCGGTATTAAGATCTAAAAAATACCGAATACCGGTATTGAACTTTTGGTCCGATATTGCAATCCCTAGTAACAACGGTAGAAGCGTTGAAATAAAATAATCTATTAATATTTAACCGACTGATACCTATGAACTGATTTGTGTAACTGTAAACCTTTTGTCAAGCGTACTAGATAAAACCAATTAAAGAAAGTGAACAAAGATCCAACAAGAATACCAAGTCATTTCATTTAAATGCGAAAGAGTCACGACACTTCGGAACAACTGACAGATTAAAGTAGGTGCAGGAAAACTGAAAAGAAATTGTGTACATAACTGATTAGACAATTTGAAGTAAAGAAAATATTTTCACTTTTTTTGAGATTTGTTTAAATTGCACGTAATTCATTGCATTCAATATTTGATAATGATTATTATTCGCAGCTTAAAAAGAATTTTTTTTTTTCAATTTTTACAGAAGTTCTGATTCAAGAGATTAAAAAATATTTGTAAAGAAATCATGATGTGCAACCATGATTTCTCCTACCCAATGGCAAAAAGAGCTCCCTGTGACTTTCAGGAGAAATGGTCATTTGGCCTACAGATTGTCACCCGGAGAGGAAATGTATTTTGCGCACCGAATTTCCGATTATCCGAATTTCAGGATTTCGGCTTAAAAGGAGTCCTTATTATTGGTGACTTGATGGAGTGCCTTGGTCGAGCGAGAAAGTTGCTATTGGCTGTAGAACCCCAAACTGGACTCGCATATGCAATGACAGGTCTAAGATAAGAAAGCTAGATTAATTTTTTTAGTTCAATTGTTAGTGAGGAATTACTACAAATTAGGGGAAAGAGTTTTCTTAATTGATTATTGAATTTAGTGCGTAGATAATTAATTATTTGCGATTTATATGTTAGTTTGTTGTCAAGTATTACGCCAAGGTATTTAGTTTCTTTGGGCCTGGAAATATTAGAATTATAAATAGTTATGTTAGGGGAATTAGTTTATTTTTTCCTGGTGAATAGCATTGCTTCAGTTTTGGAGGCCTTAAGTAAAGGGAGTCCTTCCGCGAATCTACAATTATCTGCCTTTAAATGTGTTAAATAGTGTATGTCTCTAATTGTATGATATGGTGCTTGTGCGTTTTTAAATCAAGATGCGAGTTCTTTAACCTGTGCCTCAATTATCTCAACCCAGTTACAATCTGGCTGCCCAATCTGCACATTATTTACACAAATGAATTTTGTCATTTTCTTTCTAATTTTGGGAAAATCTAGTACAAAATACCTAATCCATACATATATTTTTTTTTTTTTTTTGACTTTCAGAGCTTTCCTCGTCCTAATGCAGCTGGCAAACACTTTAGATTGGTCTTGGATGTCTTAAGGCAAGCGCTTCATCAGACGTTACAAAAAGGGGGCGCGTTTTAACAATGCTCCGCTCTAATATATTCACCTCAATTTAAAGTAGATTCTAACAAGGCCCCTCGGGATGTTTTTTCATCATCAACTTCATTTAACTCTCCTCATATTCTTCATCCTCCGTTGTCTAACAAGGAATGTTTTAGTTTCATTTAAAGAATTTTTTTTTATCTTTTTATCTACCAACCATTGATCTGCATCTTTCCTTTTTCACTATATGCTCTCTAAAATTTCAATGCTAATTTCATTGTCATTGCCTTGGAAGTGGGGCCAGATGGCCGAGTGGATAGCTCTGTGGCTCTCGGTACCACAGGTTTCGAGTTCGAGTAGCGGCGGTGCCATGGATGTTTAGTAGTGGTTCGAATCCACTTTAAACCATAGGTTCCGGTTTCATATGATCGTAGAGCATCACAGATCCCAATCAGACTTTTCTCACCCACATCATTCCCAAACTATAAAGGGGCAACTCGGCTCTAGGCACAGTGATGTGGTGTGGTGTAGTAGTAGTACTGCATCGTATAAACCTCACAAAAAATTTTTCGAGATGGGAAATAAAAGTTAACTCTGAGTTATTGAATCTCATGTTTCGTTTTCCGAAGTTGCAATTCTTCGAATAAATTCTAAAGCTTGATTTTTGTAATATTGTCACTTTAATCTTGGAAATGTTTTACCGAAGTATTGCTATTTCTTCTAAGGTAACAGATAATTCCCGCCTTATACTATCTTCATTTTAAGACTAATGCAAAAACAAAATGATAAAAAATGCTGAAATCTGTTCGGCAAATTTTAACGTATCATGTGTGAACATTCGAGAACGGATAAATAAACTCAGGAATAGGCCAATGTTTAATAATGCACGAAATATATAAAACAATTGATTGGAATATTACAAGAATGGCCAAATTCAAATAGCCACATGAATATAGCAATGTTCAATAGACTAAGAACTTCATGAAGAATGAATTGTTCAAGAATCTCTAAAAAGAATATACAAAAAAGTAAGATAAATGTAGTCGTAAACGAGGAATGAAGTATTTCCAATTCTACAAGAAACGTTATCACATTCAATAGCTAAAAGAAAATATCAAAGTTTGAAAATTCTAGTCGTAAATGAAGAATGAAGTATTTCTAATTCTACAAGAAACGTTATCACATTCAATAGCTAAAAGAAAATACCAAAGTTTGAAAATTCTAGTCGTGAATGAAGTATTCCCAATTCTAAAGAAACGTTATCACATTCAATAGCTAAAAGAAAATATCAAAGTTTGAAAATTCTAGTCGTAAATGAAGTATTTCTAATTCTACAAGAAACGTTATCACATTCAATAGCTAAAAAGAAAATACCAAAGTTTGAAAATTCTAGTCGTGAATGAAGTATTTCAATTCTAATTATCACATTCAATAGCTAAAAGAAAATACCAAAAAGTTTGAAAATTTTAGTCGTGAATGAAGTATTTCCAATTCTACAAGAAACGTTATCACATTCAATAGCTAAAGAAAATATCAAAGTTGAAAATTCTAGTCGTAAATGAAGAATGAAATTCAAATTCAAAAAAGAAGCAAAATCATAACCTGCGATAGTATAGTTAATTTTCTAACATCATTTTAAAGAATAATATAATATTTTAAAGAATAATTTTAATGATATAGACGATGATTAAAACCCCATTCCGAACTGATGCCATTCGGTGATTTTTTTTTTTTCATTCAAATTTCTTTTATAAAGTCAAAATCATTTAAAAAATGTCTGAACATTATATATATACATATATTTATTGTTCTACTGCAGCTGGCAAACACTTAGACAGCTTGGTCTTGATGCCTTAAGGCAAGAGCTGCACAGGCGTTACTCACTTTGCATTACCCAGGGGGCGCGTGTCACTTGAAGATAAGCCACGGGCGCGGAGTAACAATGCCCCCCGCAACGCTCTACGATTCTATTAGACCGGGACCTACGGTTTAAAGTGGATCCCGAACTCCTTCAAACATCCATGGCACCATCGGGACTTGAACCCGAAACCTGTGGTACCGAGAGCCAGACCGCTAGCCACTCTGACCATTCAGGCCCCATATATATTTAAAAAATAATAAGATATATCGATAAAAATAAAAATGCTTACCTGTAATATAACTTTTTTTGGTTTGGAAAATTCTTTTTAAGCAAAATAAGAAGACACAATCTGTTTTGCAGAAAATTCCTTTGCAAATTATAATGGGAAGTGTGCTGACGCCTTTATTTAAATAATCAAAGACGGAAAACATTGAAAAAAATTTATTTTTCAAAGAGGAAAAACACACCTATGTCATAGAATCTAATCTACCTGTTTATTCATTTTCAGTTTCACTTCTGCTTAAATAGGATTATAAAAATAATAATTACTTCTGAAATTGCATGGATAAAAAAAAAAGTATCAGTAATTTGCTTTCACTCACGAAATAGTTGGAAACTTTAGCTTTGTTTATTTTATAATGTCTTCAGGAAGGACATTCAGAATTAACTTCACCATCATTTGCGTGTATAAAGAAGAAATATAAAAAATATACCCGGACTGCTCCGTTTGTTGAAAGACAGTATCTTACTGATACTACCTACTACTGATACTAGTCTACATAATAGCTTGTCAAAATCTACAAATAATACATCTGCCTATATACTATAGTATATCAGGGGTAGCCAACCCGCTGCCCGCCTGCAATATTTTTCCTGGCCCGTGAGATGTATCACACTTTTACAAAATATATTTATTTTATAATGGCCAAAGGAGTGAAAACCAATGTATTAAAAAATACAATATGTGTGCATCCCTATATTCAAAAATTAACTGTCGAAATGATGAGAAGAAATTAACTTTGATCTTAAAATGATATTCTTGCGAATATAGGACAGATATTGCCTGTTTTATTGATGAATTTACAGTTACGAGTTTGCAGAATAATTAAATTATATTCTGCGAACTCATGATGCGCACGCATCTTGAAACATCTAATATAACAGATTTCACTATTAGTGACGTCATTGACGCACTAACCATCTCTTGATACGTACAGTTGATTGCTTGATAGCAGAGCAAACCAGACTCTTAGTTGAAGTTGTTAGCGCTTTTGGTTCAACTTACACCTGCGAATCGTTTTTTCCCCGAACACAAAGCGCGTTCAAACATAACAGACGCTAACCTTCGACACCCATTACGATGCGCAAATACCCAAATGGAGATCGATTTGCAAAAGCCAAGTGAAAGAGGGGAGAAACACATATCGCACTAGTCAAATAAATATTTTTAGTGATTTCATTTTTTTTTTTATTTAGTTTATATATATTTTTTATATTTCATATTTAGTGTTCTATATTTCTTTACAATGTGCGTTTAGTATCCTTATTATTATATTATCCATGTTAGTTATGATGTGCTTACTATTATTCTTACATGTAAACACAATAATCATAGCTGATCATTTTTCAATTTTCAGTCAAAAAATGTCTGTAGTGGGTCTAAATTTAATATGGGGATATATAATTTTTGCATGCGGCCCGCGGAGTTAGGATGCATTTACAAAGTGGCTCGCAAGATCGTTTGGGTTGGCCACCACTGGACTACATACTAAATAGTGTCCTACATAATCCTTATTGCATTCAATCATTTTTCGAAGCAGTGACTGGAAGGCAAGAGCGAAAAAGTAAAACAACATCAAATCACCGTCGATGCACAAAATAAATCCATATTTAAAATATTATTCAGATATATTTTAAAAAATACAGTGTTTTTTAGGTGGCTAGTTTTTTTAGGCTTAACTCTTGAAGAAACAATGATTTGCAGACTGAAGCTGTTGGTGAAATTTAAACTACCAAAAAAATAGCAAATGCAATGCTTTCGTATGCATACAGAAAGCAGTTGATGAAGCAATTTAAAACTTTTTCCGTTTTTATTCTTTTCTGAGATATTCCCTTACCTTAATTTTAAAAAGATCGTGATGGAACAAAGCAGTCAATAAGTGATTTAAATTTAGCTAATTTTTTTCTAAAACACCGGGACACTTTCAAACTGAACTAACCACTTGTATCATCATTCAAGGGATCATTCCCACACTAACAACAAAACTCACTAGCGATCCAGAAATCAACGCATCATGCAAGTGATCTAGAAACCAACGTGATCCAGACACCAACAACACTTACTAGTGATCTAGACACCAACAACATTTATGAGTGATCTACCAACAACACTTACTAGTGATCTAGAAACCAACGTGTTCCAGACACCAACAACACTTACTAGTGATCTAGAAACCAACGTGTTCAGACACCAACAACACTTACTAGTGATCTGAAACCAACAACATTTATGTGATCAGACACCAACAACACTTACTAGTGATCTAGAAACCAACGTGTTCCAGACACCAACAACACTTACTAGTGATCTAGAAACCAACGTGTTCCAGACACCAACAACACTTACTAGTGATCTAGAAACCAACGTGATCTAGACACCAACAACACTTACTAGTGATCTAGAAACCAACCTAGACACCAACAACACTTACTAGTGATCTAGAAACCAACGTGTTCCAGACACCAACAACACTTACTAGTGATCTAGAAACCAACGTGTTCTAGTGATCTAGACCAACGTGATCAGACACCACACTTACTAGTGATCTAGAAACCAACGTGTTCCAGACACCAACAACACTTACTAGTGATCTAGAAACCAACGTGTTCCAGACACCAACAACACTAGTGATCTAGTGACCAACGTGATCTAGAAACCAACTAGTGATCTAGAAACCAACGACTAGACACCAACAACACTTACTAGTGATCTAGAAACCAACGTTCCAGACACCAACAACACTTACTAGTGATCTAGAAACCAACGTGATCTAGACACCAACAACACTTACTAGTGATCTAGAAACCAACGTGTTCAGACACCAACAACACTTACTAGTGATCTAGAAACCAACGTGTTCCAGACACCAACAACACTTACTTGATCTAGTGATCTAGAAACCAACTGTTCTAGAAACCAACGTGATCTAACACCAACAACACTTACTAGTGATCTAGAAACCAACGTGTTCAGACACCAACAACACTTACTAGTGATCTAGAAACCAACGTGTTCCAGACACCAACAACACTTACTAGTGATCTAGAAACCAACGTGTTCCAGACAACCTAGAAACCAACGTGTTCCAGACACCAACAACACTTACTAGTGATCTAGAAACCAACGTGATCAGACACCAACAACACTTACTAGTGATCTAGAAACCAACGTGTTCCAGACACCAACAACACTTACTAGTGATCTAGAAACCAACGTGTTACAGACACCAACAACACTTTGACTAGTGATCAACAACATTTATGAAACCAACGTGTTCCAGACACCAACAACACTTACTAGTGATCTAGAAACCAACGTGTTCCAGACACCAACAACACTTACTAGTGATCTAGAAACCAACGTGTTCAGACACCAACAACACTTACTAGTGATCTAGAAACCAACGTGTTCCAGACACCAACAACACTTACTAGTGATCTAGAAACCAACGTGTTCTAGACACCAACAACACTTACTAGTGATCTAGAAACCAACGTGTTCAAGAAACCAGACACCAACAACAACACTTACTAGTGATCTAGAAACCAACGTGTTCCAGACACCAACAACACTTACTAGTGATCTAGAAACCAACGTGTTCCAGACACCAACAACACTTACTTGTACTAGTGATCTAGAAACCAACGTGTTCTAGACACCAACAACACTTACTAGTGATCTAGAAACCAACGTGATCCAGACACCAACAACACTTACTAGTGATCTAGAAACCAACATCTAGACACTGTTCCAGATCTAGTGATCTAGAAACCAACGTGTTCCAGACACCAACAACACTTACTAGTGATCTAGAAACCAACGTGTTCCAGACACCAACAACACTTACTAGTGATCTAGAAACCAACGTGTTCCAGACACCAACAACACTTACTAGTGATCTAGAAACCAACGTGTTCCAGACACCAACAACACTTACTAGTGATCTAGAAACCAACGTGTTCAGACACCAACAACACTTACTAGTGATCTAGAAACCAACGTGTTCCAGACACCAACAACACTTACTAGTGATCTAGAAACCAACGTGTTCCAGACACCAACAACACTTACTAGTGATCTAGAAACCAACGTGTTCAGACACCAACAACACTTACTAGTGATCTAGAAACCAACGTGTCTAGACACCAACAACACTTACTAGTGATCTAGAAACCAACAACACTTACTAGTTCCAGACACCAACAACAACTTACTAGTGATCTAGAAACCAACGTGTTCCAGACACCAACAACACTTACTAGTGATCTAGAAACCAACGTGATTCCAGACACCAACAACACTTACTAGTGATCTAGAAACCAACGTGATCTAGACACCAACAACAACTAGTGATTACTAGTGATCTAGAAACCAACGTGTTCCAGACACCAACAACACTACTTACTTTAGTGATCAAGAAACCAACGTGTCAGACACCAACAACACTTACTAGTGATCTAGAAACCAACGTGTTCCAGACACCAACAACACTTACTAGTGATCTAGAAACCAACGTGTTCCAGACACCAACAACACTTACTAGTGATCTAGAAACCAACGTGTTCCAGACACCAACAACACTTACTAGTGATCTAGAAACCAACGTGTTCTAGACACCAACAACACTTACTAGTGATCTAGAAACCAACGTGTTCCAGACACCAACAACACTTACTAGTGATCTAGAAACCAACGTGTTCCAGACACCAACAACACTTACTAGTGATCTAGAAACCAACGTGTTCCAGACACCAACAACACTTACTAGTGATCTAGAAACCAACGTGTTCCAGACACCAACAACACTTACTAGTGATCTAGAAACCAACGTGATCCAGACACCAACAACACTTACTAGTGATCTAGAAACCAACGTGTTCCAGACACCAACAACAACTAATTGCTACTAGTGATCTTTAACCAACGTGTTCTAGACACCAACAACACTTACTAGTGATCTAGAAACCAACGTGTTCCAGACACCAACAACACTTACTAGTGATCTAGAAACCAACGTGATCCAGACACCAACAACACTTACTAGTGATCTAGACACCAACAACATTTATGAGTGATCAAGAAACCAACGTGTTCCAGACACCAACAAGTGATCTAGACACCAACAACATTACTAGTGATCTAGAAACCAACGTGTTCCAGACACCAACAACACTTACTAGTGATCTAGAAACCAACGTGTTCAGACACCAACAACACTTACTAGTGATCTAGAAACCAACGTGTTCCAGACACCAACAACACTTACTAGTGATCTAGAAACCAACGTGATCCAGACACCAACAACACTTACTAGTGATCTAGAAACCAACGTGATCCAGACACCAACAACACTTACTAGTGATCTAGAAACCAACGTGTTCCAGACACCAACAACACTTACTAGTGATCTAGAAACCAACGTGTTCCAGACACCAACAACACTTACTAGTGATCTAGAAACCAACGTGTTCCAGACACCAACAACACTTACTAGTGATCTAGAAACCAACATTTATGTGATCAAGAAACCAACGACACCAACAACACTTACTAGTGATCTAGAAACCAACGTGTTCCAGACACCAACAACACTTACTAGTGATCTAGAAACCAACGTGATCCAGACACCAACAACACTTACTAGTGATCTAGACACCAACAACATTTATGAGTGATCAAGAAACCAACGTGATCCAGACACCAACAACACTTACTAGTGATCTAGAAACCAACGTGTTCCAGACACCAACAACACTTACTAGTGATCTAGAAACCAACGTGTTCCAGACACCAACAACACTTACTAGTGATCTAGAAACCAACGTGATCTAGACACCAACAACACTTACTAGTGATCTAGAAACCAACAACATTTATGAGTGATCAAGAAACCAACGTGATCCAGACACCAACAACACTTACTAGTGATCTAGAAACCAACGTGTTCCAGACACCAACAACACTTACTAGTGATCTAGAAACCAACGTGTTCCAGACACCAACAACACTTACTAGTGATCTAGAAACCAACGTGTTCCAGACACCAACAACACTTACTAGTGATCTAGAAACCAACGTGATCTAGACACCAACAACACTTACTAGTGATCTAGAAACCAACAACATTTATGAGTGATCAAGAAACCAACGTGATCCAGACACCAACAACTTACTAGTGATCTAGAAACCAACGTGTTCCAGACACCAACAACACTTACTAGTGATCTAGAAACCAACGTGTTCCAGACACCAACAACACTTACTAGTGATCTGAAACCAACGTGATCTAGACACCAACAACAAGTGATCTAGAAACCAACAACATTTATGAGTGATCAAGAAACCAACGACCACCAACAACACTTACTAGTGATCTAGAAACCAACGTGTTCCAGACACCAACAACACTTACTAGTGATCTAGAAACCAACGTGTTCCAGACACCACATTTAGTGATCTAGAAACCAACGTGTTCCAGACACCAACAACACTGTGATCTAGAAACCAACGTGATCTAGACACCAACAACACTTACTAGTGATCTAGAAACCAACAACATTTATGAGTGATCAAGAAACCAACGTGATCCAGACACCAACAACACTTACTAGTGATCTAGAAACCAACGTGTTCCAGACACCAACAACACTTACTAGTGATCTAGAAACCAACGTGTTCCAGACACCAACAACACTTACTAGTGATCTAGAAACCAACGTGATCCAGACACCAACAACACTTACTAGTGATCCAGATTCCAACGTGTATATACAGGACATCGCCAGCAACGGCATTACCGCCAGGACGAACAGGGAAGCCAGGACAGCCAGTAACGAGTGATCCAAACTCCAACGTGCATATACTTCTAGCAGTTTGATGAGTCGGCAAATACTTTTTTGTTTTAAAAAGTTTTCTGCATTTTCTGCACGTTTTATCGTAACGTTCTCCATCTTCACACAGTCCCATCTTTTCCTCCGCTTTTTCCTCGGGGCAGTTGAACATGGAGCAGAATTTGTGAAGCACGTTTTCTCGTCTTTCGTTGAAGTACGGAGTTGAATGTCGACGGGTCCTTATTGGGCAGCGTTTCATGAAAGGTTTGTTGGAGAGTTGGAGAGAACTTTCTTTCGAAGCCACCGGAAGTTGGAAGTAGAAGGCACTCGAGGATTAAACATATGGATGTGCAGCGAAATAACAATTCAGGCATCATTTCATCTGTACAGCATAAGACCTGCAAAAATATATGTGTCATTTATTATAGAGCAAGACTATTATTTTATATTCAAAATTTAAAAAAAAAAAAGGCATAGAGTTCGAACATCAAAAATCTTTTTCTAATGCAGCTGGCAAACGCTTAGTCTTGGATGCCTTAAGGCAACCGTTGCCCAGACGTTACTCACTTTGCATTACCCAGGGGCGCGCGTAACTTGAAGATAAGCCACGAGCGCGGGTAACAATGCCCCCGCAACGCTCTACGATCCTATTAGGATCGGGACCTACGGTTTAAAGTAGATTCCGAACCACTACAAACACCCATGGCCCCGCTGGGACTCGAACCCGAAACCCCTGGTACCGAGCGCCAGAGCGCTAGCCACTCGGCCATTCAGTCCCTGTCAAAACTAATAATGTATAAAAGTAATAATTGTTAAAAAATAATTGTGGAAAAATCAAAAATTCCATCGTTGTGGAAAAATAAATGCCTTAATTGCGTTAGGTAATCCTAATTAAATCCCTATTTGTGGAAAAGTACTCAAAATTTCTTAGGTTTGGAAAAGCAAATCACTTAGTTGGGAAAAGTACTTTTAATTAAATCCCTAATCGTGGAGTGCAATCAAAAATCCCTTCATTATGGAAAAGTAAATCCCTTAGTTCTAGAAAGTAATACCAACAAAGTCGCTAATTGTGGAAATGTAATCAAAATTCCCTTAGTTGTGAAAAATAAATCCTTTAAATCCCTTTAAAGGGAAAGTAATCTCGATTACATCCTTAGTGCTGTAAAGGTAATCCAAAAATCTCTTAATTGTAGAAAAGTAAATCACTTAGATGGGGAAAGAAATTTTAATTAAATCCCTAGTTGTGAAACGCAATAAAAAATTCCCTAGTTATGTAAAGTAATATTAAAGAAATCCTTAATTATGCAAAAGTAATCAAAAATCCCTTAGTTGTGGAAAGTAATGGCAACGAAATCCCTAGGTTATGGAAAAGTAATCGTCTTCTTTGAAAGCGGAAGAGGACGAATTGATTACCTACTAGGGGTGTGAAGAAGCCGTACACGTAGGAAAACGAACTGAAGTTAATGTATTATGCTTTGACAGTTTTATTTTTTTTTTTTTTTCCTCCACATCTGACCCCGTGCCTAGAACTATGTAGCCACCTACCAGTTAACAAGTAATATAAAAAAAAAAAACATTTTAAAGTCAATTCCTACTTTTTTTCCACTCTATTGCAGAAAAGTCCCTTATAAATAAAGTTGAAATTTTCCTCTTACACCTGTCGCCATCTATTATTAGATACATGCAACTTAAATCTAAAAGAAACTAAAATTAATGAATTAATTAATATTTGAGAAGACTGCATTAACATTAAATGTCTTCCACTACAAGTTCGAAAAAAATGTACTTGAAGTTGAGTGGATGAATAAAAAGTGTTTCATGAACGATTGAAAATTTGAACAAGATATATATATAGGGAGAGTGTCAGCTAATAGAAGGAATTGAAAAATATGTGTCACACCCTGCTTTTAAGTGTCGGAGAAAGTCAGAAAAACACCGCCAGGCATCCTGACTATCTATGCTAGACGATTTTACGCACATTGTCCCAATCGTTCGTTTCTGAAAGGCAGAGGCTACAACAATGCGGTTAGCGCATTCAAATCTCATATTTCCTGTATGCGAGCTCTACACGTTGCCACTAGGCCACGAGTCAGAAGAATTGATAGGAATAGACGTTATTCGTCAGAGCTTAAATATTAGTAGCATAATTATTGCACCACTTCATTGAACGAAACCCTTGTTAGTGGGCGAACAAAATGAGTTCGGATTCCTATCAATTAAAAAGACAAAATAAAAAAAGTAATAAGAATATAATTGAATTAAACATTCGTGCAAAACACAAACACAAAAATATTCCTTCCATAATTATAAACACCTTACAGTAAGTTAGCAAAATCATTTAAATTTAATTAATTTATATTCAACTTACATGAAGAGCTTTGTAGGAATAATTACCTTTTATAAATCAGTCACTGTTTTTGTATCAATCCATTTGAAGATTCAGTCCAAATAATCCCGATGTCCGCTTTACTCATAGATTGTTTGCTTTTTCAATACAAAAATCAATTTTTTTTCCAAAATCACTTAAGCAAACAATTACTTTTCTTTAAGAAGATGTGCACATTGACTTTCGGAATCAGAAACGCTGTTGTAGATTCGCCGTCGAGACATCACGTTTTGGTCTGTAAAAAAGTAAACCTAAGCAGCGGGTGACTATTTCTTTTCTAGGGATAAACATACACGAAGGCGCTGATTATTCTGTAGGAGAGAGAAATATTTATTGGCCCGTGTACAATAACCAATGAATAATTGTAATGGCCAAACCATGGAAAAATATCAGATAAAAGCATTCGTCTCCTAACAAAGATGTCAACGGCATTTTTCTTTTGTGGAAAGAGTCGTAAATTTCTTCTGGCCTGTGATAAGGACGTTAATCAAATGTCTTATTATCTTTGGTTTTGTGATCAACTATGGCAATAAAGTTATTACAAAATATAAATACTTATTATACAGGGTTATTCTAATTAAAGTCCTACTTTCAAAATGCTGCAAAAAAAAGAACCCCTCGTCGCTGTGAATTCAAATTTGAACTGAAGATACTTGAAGAAGGGGAAAACTGTACGATTTTTACGTTACATTCCTCTAGAAGAAAGTACAGAAACTGTCTAACTAAAAAAACTAAACATTTTTGCGTAATTTAAACGAAATTTTTATGTATCTTCAAATCGATAGTTTTTTTAAAAAATCATATAAAAGTGAAAAACAAAAAGGATCTAAGTGTTATTAAGATTTAAATGTTAAAAAAACATTGTAGTACAAAATTTTTAACTTTTAGTAATGTTAGCTTCTTTTTCTTTTTATCATTAATTGAGAAGACTTTCAGTTGATATATAATCACATTTATTCACATTACAAAATACTTATTCGAGCCACTGCCCGCCATCACCAACTCCGTAGCGTACCTTACTTGCCCGTGTTCTTACATTGGAATCCCCCCGTACAAGTCAACACTCTTGTACGGAGTTACATTCTTGTTCGTGGCGCCATCTGTTGTGTTTTATAATAACAAATAGCTTACAGTAATATTGATAAAACTGAATGAAACCTTTTAATGATAAAATGAATGAAATGTATTAATATTGATGACAAAAAATGAAACTTTATAATGATAATGATGAAACTGAATGAAATGCTAATAATGATAATGTACTGAATGAAACCTTTTAACGATAGGATTAAAAAATGTTTAACAATGATGGTAAAATTGAATAAAAAATTTGTAACAATAAATATGAAATTAAACTAAACTGTAATAGTAATAATAATAATAATAATAATAATGAATGGAATAACAGTAATGAGATTTTAATAATGATAAAGAAACTTTATAACCATGAATGAAACTGAAAGAAATTTAAGAACCATGTTGATGAAACTGAATTGAAATTGAAAGAAATATTTTAGTAATAATGATTACAAAGCTGAATAAAACTTTTTAATAATTATGTTGAAACAGATCGAAACATTTCAATAATGATGATAATGAATGAATAAATGAATAGAATAGTAATATTGAAATTACACAATGAAGGGAATAATAATAATAATGATAACAATAATGAAACCACACACTGAATGGAATAATAATAATAATAATGGTATTTTAATAATTAAAACGAAAACTGAGTGAAACTTTATAACCATGTTGATGAAACTGAATTGAAATTGAAAGAAATATTTTAGTAATAATGATTACAAAGCTGAATAAAACTTTTAATATTAATCTTGAAACAGATCGAAACATTTCAATAATGGTGATAATGAATGAATAGATGAATAGAATAATAATGATGAAACTACACAATGAAGGGAATAATAATAATAGTAATGAGATTTTATTAATGATGATGAAATTGAGTAAAACTTTATAACAATATTGATGAAATGGAAAGAAATATTTTAGTGATAATGATGATAAAATTGTTTAATAACAAAGTTGAAACTGAACAAAACATTTTAATAAATGAACTGTGAACTAAAAATTAACTGTGTGAAACTCTTTAAAAATAATGATGAAACTGAAAAAAACATTTTAATAATGAGGATTAAACTCTATGAAATTCTTCAAAAATAATGATGAAACTAAGTAAAACATTTTAATAATAATGATAAAGCTTTTTATTAATAACTAATGAATTAAATTTTTACAATCAGTTTTTATTTTCAAAAGAGTTACATAAATCTTCAAATCACTTTCATGGACTGAAATATATACATGTTCATAACAGATATCGACATTTCTGTGTGGCAGAGTCGTACCTGTAGTTGTCACAGCTCTTCTTGCCGGGTGGTGGGGTACAGTTGCAGTTGAACATGCTGCAAAACGGGACAGTTGCCCCTGAGGGGGGTCTTCTCAATTGCCTTTTGAAGAGTGGGTGGATGACGGTGGGTCGCTTTATTTGACGTCTTAGTTGAATGACGTTTCTCTCTAAAGGAGTTCTTGCCATTTCTGCAGATTCTGAAGCGCTGCACAACATAACAACGAGAGCAATCATGCAGACATAGGTCGAAAGCATCACCATTCTGTTGCTGATGTAAACTGAAACGTATATTAGGAATCTTTAATACGCATAATATTTATACTCATAATTTTAATTCAATTTTATACGCATAATTTTGCTATTCTTCTAAGCATCTGGCAGGGCTTTGTTGTAATTTTATATTTCCTGGTATAACATTTTTTCAATTAATACTATTAGTTCACCCTCTTCCTATATATTTTATATATCTCGTTCAAATTTTCAATCACTAATAACATACTTTTTATTCCTCCACTGAACTTTAAATACATTTTTTTTCAAACTTGTAGTGGATGACACCTGATGTTAATAAAGTTTTTTCAAATATTAATTCACTCATTAAATTTAATTAATTAATTTTAGTTGTTTTTTTAGATTTAAGTTCCATGTATCTACCGATAGATGGAGCCAGATGTAAGAGGAAAATTTCAACTTGAAATGAAAACCTTTTTTTTCAATTCCTACTATTAGTTCACACTCTCCCTATATATATATATATATATATATATATATATATATATATATATATATATATATACATATACCTTGTTCAAATTTTCAATCATTCATAAAATACTTTTATTCATCCACTCAAGTTCATTTTTTTTAACTTGTAGTGGATGACACTGGATGTTAATGCAGTTTTTCAAATATTATTTCATTAATTAAATTTAATTAATTTATTTTATTTTTATGTGAGAGAAAAAAATTTCTCTTCTATAAGATACTTAGCAGGATACAAATTTAGGAATCAATATCGTCAGTGGCGAAGCGTGAAGATTGTTGGGAAAAATTTTTTTAGAGTTTTTTTTCATTCTGGGTTCTAGTCTGAATGAAGGAGGGAACAAAATGGAAAATGAAAGATGTGAATAAATGAGTGAGAGAGATGGAAAGTGTGTATGTGAGAGAGAGAGAGAATTTTTAAAAAGGAATGAAAATTATTTATAAAAGGACTTTCTGCAATATAATGAAAAAAAAAGTAGGAATTGACTTTAAAATTTTTTTTTATATTACTTGTTTTCCTACATCAAACTGCAGCGATATCCACCACAAGAACTCTAGCAGCCCAATAAAATTTAGCCTTGGTACAATTGTCAGACTTAAAAGTCATAAAATCAAGTGCAGTGCATGTTGTCAAATGTAAAAAGTCAATGGCTTCACCCGACGAGCACAGAGGATAGACATCATGAGTAGTTACACCCTTGCAATGCAAGTGTTTATTAAGAAAATCCTGTCCTGTCGACATTCGGAAATTTGCTGTAAAAACCACACGGGGCAAGTCCTTTGGGATGGGCGATGTAACAAGTATGTTCCACGTTTTATCAGTTGAAAGGAGTTTGTTTTAAGGGTCTGTCTATTTTCTTTTACTTCAGAACCAAATGGATCAAAGAATAAATGAAATTGTGGCTGTGGTAACTTACAACCATTTGTGGCCAAGAGGTCGGCCTTTTTAATTTCCAGGCACCCCACAATGGCTGGGAATCCACTGAAAAACGATCTCCCAGCCAGAAGCAATTGCATTGGACAGATTGCACACGTATAGAAAGGGTAACTATTTGGACAAAGTATAAGAGTGAGGATTGTCATTATCAAAACAAACAATATTTGTGATAGAATCCGCAATATTATTCTATTCAGGAGTCAGAAAAGAATTACTTCGTAAAACATCCATCAGTCACAAATTGTAACTTCTGGCGTCATTCTTTCGTACTGGAATAATATCAGAAATCGTTATATTATTCTTTTACAATAGAAGAATTAAACCCAAAATGTTTTGAAAACTTCAAATACTTAATTCATTCACGTGTAAAATTGTACATTATTGATTAATGTACTATAGTTAGGTTTGGTTTGGTTTGTAGTTCTACGATCATTTTGTGCACATTTTAGGTTAATTAGACCGGGACCTACAATTTAACGTGGATTCCGAACTACTCACAAACATCCATGTCGAACCTGAAGCCTTACCAAAGGCCAGAACGCTAACCAATTAGCCATAAGGCCGCATTAATGTGCTATAGTGTAATAACTAACTCCCTAACACTACAGTCCATGTTGGAACATGACCATTTGCCTATTGAAAGATTTCGAAACATGAGATATTTTCTTTTAAGGGATAGGATTGTGAGACTACGTCCAATGCTCTACAGTCATATTTGACCGAGACCTACGATTTAAAGTGGATTCCGCACCTCTACAAACAACCATGGCACCACCGTGACTCGAACCTGAAGCCTGTGGCAGCGAGTTCCAGAGCTCTAATCACTTGACCATCAGGCTCTTTATAATACAATACATAACTATCATACGTTAAAGCCTTCTTGATAAAAATATCCTCAAAATAATAACGGAGTAGTGTAAAAATATATTCTTCTAAAGTCTTTTATTCGACACGTTCCATTTTCAGGTCCCTGCGCTCGAATACACTAAAAAAATACGAAAACGAAGGGATAGACCGGATTGTAAAAAGTGCCGAGTCATCGAATTCCGTATTATTATTCTACTACTACGGACTACTATACTAGTTCATTATTTATCACGATTTTTGTCATCTGATTGGTCAATTAACGAGATAAAATTATTGACCTATAATTTTATCAAAAATGTCAAAAATTTAATTCGGTAAACTTCCGATTGGGGCCTGATGGCTTGACTAGCGCTCTGACTCTCGATGTCAAAGGGTTCGAGTCCCGGCAATGCCACGGATGTTTGTAATGTTTAGAATTCCCTTTAAACCTTAAGTCCCAGTCTAATAGGAATGTTGAGAGTAGGGCCGATAAACCTACCTCGTAAAAATTAACGAATTTCTGTCTCGTAATCTGCCAGTAGGTAGAAGGCCTTGGCTCCCCATGGGGCTGTTGAGCCAAAGAAGAAGAAGAACTTTCTAGTATGAAATTTTAAAGTTTCATTTTTTAATCACCGAGACTCACTTATTCTTAATCAAGTATATCATATATAATTTTAAATATATTTGTTAATTTAAAGGAGAAATATTATAACTTATTAAAAATAACATAATATATTGTAAAAAAAAAAAACACTAAATGATCCAATTCTTTCGGCCATTATTGTGGATAAGTATAACCACAGTCCCATAAAATTTAAAAAAAATTTTGAATGCGTACTACTGTGTCCAAAAAGTAAGACCAATTTTAATTTAAAATTCCAAGGGCTTATGGAATTTCAATTTTTTTTTTTTTTTTTTTTTTTTTTAGGTTGCTGGCACTGTCCTTGACATCTGGACGATTTTTGAAATGTCTGAATTAATTAAACGAAGAACTTGCGATTATTACTCCGCGTCCGTGGCTTATCTTCAAGATACACGCGCCCCTGGGTCATGCAAAGTGAGTAACATCTGTGCAGCGTTTGCATTAATTCATCAAAGACAGCTGTCTAAGTGTTTGCCAGCTGCATTAGAAGAAAAAAAAAAAGGTCGCATTGTTCATTTGTTTCTTCCTCACTCTTAAAATGTTATTTGCTTTTTTAGATAACTTCTTGTTGTTGTCGTGTCCCTCATGGAAGGAGGGAGAAAGGGTGCAGCTTCTGTTCTGATGGAGCACCCCTAGGTAGAAGTCTGACTTCAGCTCCGTGACGCTCTTACAGTCATAGGAGACCGGACCTACGGCTTAAAGTGGATACCGAACACCTACAAACATCCATGACACCGCCGGGACTCGAACCCGAAGCCTGTGGCACCGAGCGCCAGAGCGCTAGACACTCGGAAATTCAGGCCCCAGGTAACTTCTTATTTTTCTTATTTAAACTTCATCTTTCTTCTTTGGTTTTCACTCCTATTAAGATATTTTTTATTACTAGACATGCTATTATCTAATTTCCACGATCAACTGATTAACTTGACGACTGGCTTTGCGGATCCGATGAAACAAAAAAGTGATATAACAGTGATGCCTGGAGAATTCGAGAAACAGGGGACGTCCCCGTTTTCTGGAAGTCTCTGACTTGACGGCGATCATTCCCACTTTTAATTTTGTAAGTATCAAGAATCAGGAAAAATCCCTAAGTGAATCATCTAAAAATGTACCGTTGGCACATGGGTGGCAGTGGAAATTCCCATTTTTTATTTTGTAATTACCTATTCACAAACCAGAAATAGGGAAGTACCTAGCATCGGGATTTTCCGTGTTTAATACCAGATGCGATATACTACTGTGTCAAAAAGCAAAACCAATTTTCAATTTAAAATTCCCGGGGCTTATGGAATTTCAATTTTTTTTTTTTTTTAGGTTACTGGCACTATCCTTGACATCTGTGTGAAATTTCACGTCAAAATATTCATTAGTGTTTGAGTGACGCTTGACTTTGTGAGACGCTAAAACGGATTCCTGCGATTTTTGAAATGTCTGAATTCATTAGGCAAAGAACATGTTAAATTTTGTTTGCGGAAACGTATAGAATGTTGCAGAAAACATTCGGTGAGCATTCCTATATCGGAAAGAAATGTTTAGAAGTGGTTATAAATAGTTCAAAGAAAACAGAGAACGCGTTGAAGACGAAGAGCCCTCTGGTCGACCATCAATCTCGAACGACGAAGCTCACGTCCAAAAAAATTAAAGATTTGGTGCTTGCAAACCGTCAATTTACAATTAGAGACCTTACTGATAATGTTGAAAGTTTCAAAAGGATCGGTTCATTCCATTTTTGGCCTCAAACGCGTCAAATCTCGATTCGTACCAAAAACACTAAATGGGCCAGCTCACACTTCATTGATTCATATCTTTCCACAACCACCGTATTCCAACAGTGCGACTTCTGGCTATTCCCTAAATTCAAAAGACCACTGCGGGGACACCTTTTTGAGACGATTGAAGAGATTCAACGTGAATCCGCGAGAGCTTTGAAGGCCATCCCTGCCGATGACTTTTTAGCATGCATTGAGGATTAGAAAAAAAAATTGGCATAAGTGCATTGTGACCGGAAAGGATTACTTTGAAGGCAATGAAATAAATTTGGAAGAATAAATAAAGGGTTTTTTGAAAAAAAAAAATAATGATTGGTCTTACTGTTTGGGCACAGTAGTATAGTACATATTTTTAAATATATTTGTTAATTCAAAGGAAAAAATATTATAACTGTTATTAAAAATAACATAATATATTGTAAGAAAATAATAATAAAACCAATGAACACTAAATGATCCAATTCTTTTGGAAACTATTGTGGATAAATAAAATTACCACGCAAATTTAAAACTTAACAAAAATTTGGAATGCCTGTCTAAAAATAAATATTACGTTCTTACCTGATAGTAGTCTTTCGAATAAAGAATAGTTCCTCAGTTAGTAAAGAATCGATTTCAAAGTTTCTTTTCAATAAAACGCAGAGAAAAAATCCCTTTGTTTTGCAGATGCTTGACTTCCGACAGTAAAACATCGAATAAGTTGTTGAAGAATTCAAGCGGGCTACGTCGCGTGAGGCAGGGAGGAGGAATTTCCACCGACATTTCGTTTTTTCTTTGTAACATCAATGTCTGTGACAGGAAAAGCCAAACTGCGTTAAAGGGGATCTTTCAAAAATCTACATCAGCAAAACCGAATAACCATAGCTCGACCAACTGACGAGTGGAAAGTAGGCAGAGGGTCAAGTCAAACTGATTCCCACACATCGGCGTGACAGGAGGAAAAGATAAGTTCAGATGAGTTTTTTGGGCAATTCTTATGTCCTGTGTATCAATTACTTGTGTGATTGATTATAATTCTCTCTCTCTCTCTTTATATACAGGTTGATTATAATTAAAGTCCCACTTTCAAGATGCTGTAAAAAAACCACTCATCACAATGAGTTAAAATTTAAACTGGAGATTGAAGAAGGGAGAAGTGTGGTATCAACAAAAATGTTCCAAAAAAGTTCCACCGATCTTTTCTCATCCAATTTGGTATGACCTTGCCGTGGTGGATGGGCTTTCCACTCACAGTGTCACAACTGTTGAATGACTTCGAAATCATTTTTTTCATCACAAAAACCTTAACAATCGAGCACATTGAACACTACAGTAGGTTTAATGTGCAACTCATGCCAAATACATTGTCATTTCGATTCAAAATATCACTGGTAGCCGAATTCACTTTTTTTTTTTCTTATTCAAAAATATATTATCTTTTTTATGTATATGTTTTATACGTTTGTGCATGTTTAAGCTTACGATTTATAAAAATGCATTTATTATTTATTTTTGTAATTAACTTTATGGTATTTTTTAATAAAGATGTATTTTATACTATGCTGTTTTATGCATAAAAAATAGTATTTTTAGACAGTATCTGCATATCAAAATATTTTATTTTTAGAGATATTTTATAATATATCAACGAGATAATTACTCTATATAAAGCAAGAAACATGCTTGTAATTGTAATCTAAGATACTGTACCACTGAGGAAGTCGCCAATCTTGCAACCCGGAATATTTCGCCAATTCCTTTATGGTTACAATACTGTAATTGTGGAATTCGTAACTTCTTTTTCAGAACAATATAATGACTATTTTATTGCTATTTTGATAGTTATTTGCAGAATTTGTATTTATAGCTGAATAAAAACAGAAACATATATTCTTTAAATAATTATTGCGCTAAATTATTGATTATGAGATTGTTCTTATAACGTATGTCAACTAATACAAATACAAACTCTTATGAAGTTGCCACTCATGAAAACACGAAACAAAAACGATTTTTACTTTATTAATAACGATGATATCAAATTGCTTCGATGTTACGAATAGTTAAGATTATGTGGCAAACTGTTATTTGAATTCTCACGGAAAAATGTAATTTATCAATTTTAGAACGTTAGTTGACGGAAGAAAAAGAAACTAACTGCTAAAACGCATTAAATTTTTCTGTGGTTATGTGATGTTGTTGTGATTATGTGTTCTTTCTTCATTCATTTGATATGTCTACGCAAGTATAAGTTTTACTGAGACAATAAAAATATCACTTTCACCTCAAGTAAAGGATATAGCAGAATAAAATGTAAGTTATTCTCTGATTCTTCTTATTTTTTATCAATATTGTTTTATCATTCGAATTTGGGTTCGTGAATCAACATGAAATATTTTTTTTGACATAATTGAAAAATATGGCGTATTAGCGAATAACTTTGGCGTCGTTTTATAATAATAGCGATTATTTTCATTAAAATGATACATTTTTAGAGTTAGGAAAACAAATTTACATAATAATTTGGCCTTTAAATGATAAAGGCCTGATTTTTACCCGATTTGGCGTAAAAGTAAATCATTAAAATTCTGTCGTAATAGTGGTAAAATATTACCGATATAATTTGGCGTAAAGGCAATTTAAATATAAATTTCTTGGGCATAATAGTGCTAAAATTTGTCATTAAAGCGATAATATTTGAGAAAAAGCAATACTTTTTGGCATAAATGTAATTTAAAAAATAAAATTTAGCTTAGTAAAAAAAATTTTCGATAAATTTTTGAGTAAAAAGTATTTCATGAATAAAATTTGGCTGGATAGTGATAATATTTGGCGTTAAAGTGATTAAAGTTGATATAATAGCAGCTAGGCTACTAATATTGACGTAATAGTAATTTTACCGATGAATTTTGGTGAAATAGCGTTTTATAAAGTCATCAAACATCTGCCATTTTGTTTGTTTATTGGCGACTGGGCATCCTAGTGATGGATTTTTGGCTTACTATTGTTTTATCGCGAAAACTAATAGCGGCATTCATTATTATGTTTACTTGATGACTTGGCATCCTGGAACAAAGAGTACAGGTTCCTAGATTTTTACCGCTGAAGATTATTATCATGATGGTTTTTTTTTAGATTTAATTTATAGCAATATTTTAATTTCTATTGGCGGGAACATTGGGTCAAATCTATTGGTATAAAGTTAAAATATTTGACATTTCTTATCAAAGAATATTTCCATAAATACAAACGTAAATTCCATTAAAAAACACAAAAGCAAATGTTTCTAATATCTAATGACCAGTTAATAAATAGTGATCTAAAGTAAAAAAGCAATAAATATCTACATTGAGCAATTTTATTGATTACTCAGTTTTGCATAAAAATTCGTTTCTTTAATTTCGTTTATTTTTTCATTTCGTTTTGTAAAAATTTAATAACTCATCCTTCAGAGATATTTACATAGTTGTTATTATTCAATATTGAGTACATCTTTATTTAATAAACAATTTTTTATAATTGTTGTAATAGCAATTGTGAGGTTTCCTGCAATTCAAATATTTATTTATTTTAATAAATTTTATTTTTTTATAAATTAAACTAATTTTAAAATTTTAATTTATTTATCTTAAGTATTTATTTATTTAAATAATTAAGATGTTAAAAATTATTCTATGCGAAATTAAATGCTTGAAAATATAAGTGATAAATCACTATTTTTAATGTTGAATTTACAGATATTATCGCAGAAATTTCATATTTATGCATTGAAAAATTGGAATGAAATAAAATTTCTATGATCATAATTGCTACCATTGAAAAAATGTGAACTGGATTTTTTTTTTTTTCATTTTAAATTATTTTTATTAAAGTATTTGAAAATAATTACTGAGTACTGAAAAAGATTCATAATGTAAAATGTATAACATTAAAGTGAAATAAAAAATATTAGAAAACGTAATATAATATTTTAGATAATATTTTAATATATTAGAAAACGTAATATAATATATTAGATGTATTAATAATATATTAGAAAATGTAATATAATGTATTAGATATTATGTTAATAATATATTAGAAAATGCTTGAAAAAATCAATAAGCAAATAAGTAATTATTTCCAATATTTTATTATTCATAAATTGTTTTAAAACATTTCACTGATCATCCTTTTATGAATGGTACATCACCAAAAATTTTTTAATAAATTATAAAAACTTATAGTTCTGTTAAAATACATTCTACAGCCTATTTTGATGAATATAAATAAGTACACATAATCAACATAAAATATGCAAATTTTTTCCTGAGAAATATGACGTAACAATACACACTTTTCAATAAATATAATGGTTTAAATAACATTACGTCTCTTGTAATATATGAAAGGTATTTTACATGAATTAATCTTAAATAAATAGTACAATTAATACACATTAAACTTTCTACATTTGTTTAATCATTTTTGTCACATACATAAAAAATTAAAATTTATCTCTTTACAGAAGATTCTTCTAAAAATGATTAAAATACAAATCTATATTTATTTTAAATAAATGTTCTATAATATATTTTGCAATAAATTTATTAGTATAAAATTTACAAATCATGTTGTATAAGGCAATAGCTTTCTTATAAATAATTTATTAAAAAATATTTTTTTTTGCGACATATAAAAACTGCATATTTATTTGAATAAACAAAACTTTTAAATTAAAAAATATAATATACATTTTATAATATAGGTCTACTTTCTCTACATAAGTAAAGGTCAAAGTAAAATTTATTATAAATGCTCTTGAATTTATTCTATAGTCAATAAACAAAAGAAATATCTTTTGAAATAATTCTTCGTTTACAAAAAAAAAAAGTTCATATTTCTTCTAATAACATATAAAATATACAGGCATTTATTAAACATTATGAAACAGTGTAATAGAATGTTGTAAACTATTACAAACATTCTTTCTACTAGCATAATAAACAAACAACAAAATCAGAAATTATTCTTAGAACAAAATTTTTCTTCAGAGAACATAAAAAAAAAAACAAACACATTATTTTAAAATAAATTATATTGCTTAAATAATGAATATTAAACATTTTATTACATCAATAAATTACTACATAAAAATCAATTAAATAAATAAAACAACTTAAAATATTTTTAATTTCTTCTAAGAAACAACTTTTACAAAACAAGAATTTAATAAATAAAATAAATAACAATATAGTTACATTCAAAACTTACAAGACACAAAACATGCACATTCAATATCACATTTCATACCTGCCAACTGTATGGAATTTTCTGTAATCTTCAAAATCTAAGTATTTTACAAATATAAATATGAATTATATTTGCCTTACTCTTTTAATGGATTATTATTATATCACGCAGATTAGGGTTTTTTTTTTTTTTGTTATAATATTGAGATAAAAAATTTGTTACCGTATTTTCAGTATTATCATGAACAACAGAATTGAATTATATTTCTCTATGACAAACTATAAAATCTATTTAGAATATTTTAATTGCTAAATTCGAACAAAACAAATTTCAGAACAAATCAAAATCGAATACGAATTTATTTTACTGTTTTTAATAATTTGTTTTTAATCTTAAATCATCAACGACGACTTCTAAAATAAATTTTTATTCTCTGAATTTTAGCTGCTGAGAGTTGGCAGATATAAACATTTTAAAAATATATATTCCTCTAAGAAAAGGAAATAGTTACCATTCTTTTTATTGCTCATTTACCATTTTGCATTTGTCTGCATCTTTGTGATGTGTAATCATATCTAAACCCGATTGCACATTGCTGCGTTGGCGTTGTCTGTACATTAGGCGTCGGCAATTGCGAACATCCAGTATTCCCGCCAAAAAGAGTGCAGAACGGTTGAGACAAACCTTGCACCAACAAGCTCTGGCGCCATTGAGGAGATCTTTTGAATCTCTTGGAGACAAAATTGTTCACCAATTGTTTCAGTACGTCTGTTCCAGACATCTGGTTAGAAGCAGGAAGATCTTTTCCTAAAGTTTGAATGTCTTGTTCGTCTTCAACAGTGGCTAACACGTTCATGAATAATGCATGAATAGTAATGATGAAAACGAAGAATGTTGTTGCCATAACAAACTGCGTGATTCCGTTTTTAAATCTTTTGTATCTGAATTTGGTTGTTGTCCTTTTTTTTTAAAAACCTTTCTTCTAACGTTGCATTCGGATGAAATACTTTTTGTGTCTCTTTTATTCTTGAATCTTCGAAAAGTAAGATCTATGAAAAAATAATTTATATTTTAATATTGAATGCTTCTTATATTATGCTATAATATTGTATGCCTCTTATTTTTTTTTTTTTTTTTTGTTTTCTTTTTTCTGATTGACATAAAAATTAAACTGATAAAAAATTGCCTTTTAAAAAAAAAAAAAAAATCTTCTTATCTCATAAAGAAAAATATTTAAAGTATACGTAAAGTATTTCAAAGTAAATTAAAATATTTATAAAGTATTTCTATGTCAAGAAATGACTTTTTATTTATCCTGAATGTAAAAAATTAAAATATTGTCTTTAATATGAATCATTTTTTCAATTACCAATATATTAAGGAAAAGATGAAAATAAAATTTTTAAAACTGTATTTTTAAGTTGTTTTTTGTTGTTGAAATTTCAAATTTAAAAATTAATCCAACTGTTCAGGCAAGAAATTTTAAAATTTTTTTTTAATTCACTTGTCTCACAATTAAAAAAATCTAATTAAAAATAAATATAAATAATACTTAACGACAAACAATACTTCACAAACTTAAATATAATTTGAGAACAGAAATAATATGTTAAAATGTGTTCAGAAAAATAAATAGACAAAATAAAAATTTGAATGAAAAGCTTTAAAGGGAATATCATAATTATCAAATGCAATCATTTTAATTGTAATAGCTTTTATTTATATAATTTAAAAACAAAAAAAAAGTCTTTTAATCAAAATATTTCCATAAATATTCAATTAAATTTAAGTTTACAATGAGGCAATAAGTTTTTTCATAGATATTTAATATTATAAATTATATTCAATTAAAAAATCTATTTCTTATTAAATACAGTATCGCATTTATTAAATTAAGAAACTAAAAATAAATAAGTAAAAATCTTTTTTTTTTGTAAGAAAATAGATTACACCATGAAAGAAATATAAAAATTTATTTAAGAAAAAAATGAGTTTCAGTTACTTGATTACTGAAATCGTATACTAATCTGTTCAATAAAATTTTCTGAAATATAAAATATTTATTGTAGAATTAAATAAATGTTGAAAAGATTTATTAAACATTTCAAAATAATAAAAAATACATAATTAAACAATTTGATATGTTTATTTCTTTGATGTTTTCTCATACTCACAAATCTATTCCAAATTAAGAATATTCTAGGGGAAAAAAAAGCAAAATATTCATTTTTTTTTTAAATGCTTTAAACCATTATTTTAAATATTTCATTTAGGGATTGAGCCATTTGTGCAATTTTGTAATACCGGTATTCACAAGTTTAAATACCGTTTTTTTCGGTATTTACTAGAAATTTAGAATTCTTATCTGTGAAAGAATTCTTATGTGTGAAATTCTTATTCTTATCTGTGAATTCTTAGTGAGAATTTTTATCTGAAAACTAGGAACGTTGGAACAGTTTACTCCTAATGATGGAACGTTTTTTTGAAACTGAAAAATCCAATCAAAAGCAATAATCGACTTAAACCTGCAAATTAATTTTTCCAATAGTGAATTCGACTTAATATCCAGGACTGTATCAGCTCTACTTCTAATAAAATTGGCTGTTGAGGTATTATGTCGGAGAGATTCTAATTTATTAACACGCAACAATAAATTTCATGTTACAGTCCTTGAAAGAACAGTACACATCACTATCTGAAGAATTATACATTACATTGAAAAATCGCACAAATGAAAGGCATACCGAAATAGAAAATGTCTTACGGTATTTACATAGTTATATTGATTTTAAAAATGAGAATGAAAAAGAAGAAAAGAGACTAACCCATTCAAATTTGATCAAGTTTATAGTAAACTTTCTTAAAATTACATTCTTATTACTTACATTCTCTAATAAAACTGGCAAAAAAACAAAAACACCTGTGATTTCTTTCTTTTTCTAAAATTTCTACTACCGGTATCCCGGTATTAAGGTCTAAAAAATACCGAATACCGACCGGTATTAAACTTTTTGGCCCAATATTGCAATCCCTAATTTCATTTCAAAATCATTATATAAAATATGTATTGGCTACGTAAAATAATCTTCAAAACTTTTACAACATCATGAAAATTTTAAATCAAAATAAAAATAAAAATCCACACACTTTAATACGAATCTTTATTATAATTTAAGTAATGTGTTAAGCTCAAAACTTTGTATCTTTGATTATGCAGAAATATTTATGACCAATAATAATAATGTTATAAAAAAAAAATATATTTATAACTTCTTCCTTAACATATATCTCCTATTCTCAAAGTTAAACAACAATAAAGATAACAAAAACCACATAAAATAACTATAAACATAACTGATTCTGATAGTAAATAATTTGGATAACAATGATATTATAAGTATAGCAATAATTATTTTTGAGGGTCTTTTATGGGTTGATATAATGATTATTGTATTGTGATTATTGGTTATTATAATATATTTGTGAGTAAGAGAAAACATCGGAAGAAATAAGCATATATAATTGTTTAATTATGTTATTTTTTTATTTTTTTGAAATATTTAATAAACATCAGCATTTACTTAATTCTACACAATAAATATTTTATATTTCAGAAAATGTTATTGAATGGAATAGATTATAGAGTTACATTACGAAGATGTCTTTAAAATTAATTAAGGATTATTAGCATTTTTTTCTGAAAAGTTCAAATAAAATAACTTACCTATAAACTTGCTGTGAAAGTATAAAACTTTTTAGTAAAATCCACGAATAACAAACTACTATGTTGAGCTATGATGTAAGACTCAATACAACTGTAACGTCTCAGTCTAAGGGACCAAACTTTTAAAAATAATCTGCTTTAACGCAGATTATTTATAGGCCCATTGTATATGCTTTAAATCCAACTCACGTATGAAGTATACAAATGAGATTTTTTTTCTTTCTTTTTTGTTTACAACAAGAAAATAAAAGAGAACAACGTCATCGACAATAAAGAATCCTAAAATTCAGACAGAAAATGCTTTTTGTGAATAATAAAGCCAAAAGCCATTCAGAATATTATCCCTTTTTCTATTATATTCTCTGGTATTTTCACGTGGGTTTTCAAAAATACGTCAGCAAAACGATATGCGTCATACTGTGGACAGCTACCGACACTTAAAGAAATTAGAACACACATTCAGAGCATCGGCAAGAAGACAAAGTCAAAATAAATCGTAATTTCTTATGCATATTTTTTTGGAAGATGTAAAAGAGAGTATTAAACACTGCTTAACTTCAATAAACATCATGCTATATATCCATTTTATTAAGAAAAAAATATCAATTTAGATGGATAAAATTAGAATTTAAAAATGTTTTGGTTTATTGTACAATAACCCTAATTAATAATAATATTCTATTGCACAATAATTAATAATCCTATTCTATTATTTAACCCTAATTAACAATTCTAACCTATGATACAGTAACCCTAATTAACAATCCAATACTGTTATACAATAATCTTTAATTAGAATATCTTATTATACAATAACCCTATTAACAATCCTATTATGCAATAATCCAAAAATATCAATCCTATTCTAATATATAATAACCCTAGTTAACAATCCTTTTCTATTATATTATACAATAACACTAATTAACAATCTATCCTATTATACAGTAACCCTAATTAACAAACCTATCCTACTACATTAACAATCCGATATATCATACAATAACCCTAATTAACAATCATATTCTATTATACAATAATCCTAAATATCAATCAATCCCTAATCTATCCTATTATACAATAGCCCTAATTAATAACTCTATCCTATTATACAATAGCCCTATTTCATACCTTAACGAAAAATTAAAATCTTATTTACTAAAAAAAAAAAAAAAATCAATTTGAAATTCGTCTATAAATTCTATCATGCAAAAGCCTAAAGTTAAGGTTAGTTAATAAAAAAACAACGAAATAATTAATTAAAAAATACATTAAATGTGTTATCAAGACTAAGTAAAAAACTAGGGACAAAATAAATGCATCTCAATATAATCAGAAAAAGGAAAAAATAAATAAAAATCAATAATGAACAATTAAATAAAAATATTAAATCCAAAGAACTCAAATAAAATAATTGCATCAGTTTCATTACGTAAGACTTTTTGTGCAAAAATAGTTTTTATTTAATTAAAAAGGGCGAATTTAAATAATTTTTGTGATTTAAAACGACTGGAATAAAAAATGGAAAAAAATAGACATCATTTTTACGTTATGAAAATACAAATTATAAAGAAGTCAAAAATGCAATGGAAAAAAATTTAGCAAATTTTTAGTTAATATTTTAACTGTCGTTTTTTTTTTTTTTTTTTTTTTTAAAATTTTTAAAGAAATCTTTATCTTTTCCATATTAACAGAATAAAAATATAAAAACAAATCAAAAAGTTAACTATTGTTCCCAGCACATAAAAACTTTTTTTTTTTTTGTTTCTAAGAATCACTAAATTAAATTTTTAACGAAATAAATTAAAACATGTAATAAAAACTTACAACAATGTCAAGCTTCAATATGTAGAAAATTTTAATAGTGTTTAAAAAAAATAATAATAAATAAATAAATCAATAAACTGTAGTTATTAAAAATGATAACGTGAAATAGAAATATTTTGCAGAAAATTAAGTAGAAAGGAAAAACAAAATTTGGTGAATTTTTATGCCATTTTGGCGACAAAAAAAAAAAGTTGCCAAATCCTGGGATTCTCTAAACTGCGATTTGGGCATATATTTATGTTTTGTTCTTTTTAAATATTCTTGACCTTAAATTGAATTATTCTTATAAGAATTATTCTGTTTACTTTTTCTGCTCTTAAAAGCTGTGTGTCGTGCTTTTTTTTTTTTTTTTTTAATATTCCACTTTAATATCGTGCCTTAAAAATTTTCACATTCTAAATTCTTTTTCCGTACATATTTTTTTTATTAATAATTACTTAATATATTTTTATTAATAATTAATTAATATTATTAAGCAGGATTAATAGGCACATCCGTCATAAAGCAAATTAGGTGAAGAATAATTCTTTTTATTTTAATTTTTCAATTCCTTCTATTAGCTCACACTCTCCCTATATATATCTCGTTCAAATTTTCAATCGTTCATAAAATACTTTTTATTCATCCACTCAAGTTCAAATACCTTTTTTTTTTTTTAACTTGTAGTGGATGACACTGGATATTAATGCAGTTTTTCAAATACTAATTCATTCATTAAATTTAATTCATTAATATTATTTTTTTTAGATTTTAGTTACATGTATCTACCCATGGATGGCGCCAGATAAACTTAAAAAAGAATGAATATTATTTATAAAGGATTTTCTGCAATAGAGTGAAAAAAAAAAAAGGAATTGGCTTTAAAAAATTTTTTTTTATATTACTTGTTATTTATAATTTCAAAAACTTTTTCACTATCACAGAATGCAATCTCACTGGCTGGAAAATATTTAAGCGGACCGTGGGTTGACCACTCTTGATCTATGCAATTCCTTACTTTCTTCTATTAAAAAGAATTTGAGCAATTGTTCTTAGATTTTTTTTTCTTTTCCAATGTTTTAAATAGACCTGTATTGATCTGAGAACAAGTAATATAAAAAAAAAAAAAATTTTAAAGTCAATTCCTACTTTTTTTTTCATTCTATTGCAGGAAGTCCTTTATAAATAATTTTCATTTCTTTTTTTTTTTTTTATCTGGCGCCCTCTATTGGTAGATATATGCAACTTAAGTCTAAAAAAAACTAAAATTAATTAATTAGCATTTAATTACTGAATTAATACTTGAAAAAACCTGTGTTAACATTCAGTGTCATCCACTAGAGTTCAAAAAATTGTACTTGAACTGGAGTGGATGAATAAAAAGTATTTTATGAACGATTGAAAATTTAATCAAGATATACACAGTCCAGTCACAATGTGACCACCACCTACTCGACGTCAACGTGAAATAACCCATCACAAAAGGCAGGTGGCAGCCCATTGCAGTGGAGTGTATATAAAAGAATTCCACTTAATACCACACCCACTTAAAGCCGGAATATACAAGAGTGTATATTCTGGCTTTTGACAGGTGGTCGCATTAATATGACTGGACTGTGTATATAGGGAGAGTGTGAGCTAATAGAAGAATTGAATAACGTTTAGCGATTTCTCCCGGATATGTAATTCCGTGATTTTACGATGTTCTGAAATCAAGAGAAAAAAAAAAAAAAGAATAATAAAAAAAAATGTGCCTTGAAGTGGAACAAATCACGACGAAAAACGTTCTCTAAAAGAACTTAATATTCAGATCCAGATCCTGCAACATACTGTTTCGAATTGACTAAAGGATGAATGTGCTGTCTTGTTTTACGTAAGCACTTAAGAAGAAGAAGGAAAAAAAAAAGATTTGGTATTGTTCGAGAGTCTGCATAAATTTGAGGTCGTCCAACAAAAATAATCGTTGCGTCCATTTCGAACGTTAGGACGTCAATGATGTAAAAAAAATATATGTCTTTTAGTGATGATGTCATCAGTGACGTCACGTTTACGCAAAATATTTTAAAAATATTCTGGGAAAACTCTTTTGCCTAGCTAAAAATAGTTTATTTCATTCATATCTTTTTCAATTCCTTCTATTAGCACAGACTCTCCCTATATATATCTTGTTCAAATTTTCAATCGTTCATAAAATACTTTTCATATATCCACTCCAGTTCAAATACATTTTTTTCACTTGTGGTGGAAGACACTGGATGTTAATACAGTTTTTTCAAATATTAATTCATTAATTAATTAATTTTAAATAGAGTTTTTAGCAGTTTGTAATGTAAATGAAATCAACAGGCAGTAGCTCAATCGGTAAAATGCAAGGATTTCAGTATTGTGAAGGTGAAGAATGCGAGTTTAATTCTTGCGAAAATCAATGTTTAATAAAAAGTAACTAAAATAAAAATTTTTTTGTTGACCTTATTAGGAATTTTTTTTTTATATTACTTATTTTTTCTATAAATAAAATAAAAAATGCACACAAAGGAAATACAGTTAGGAAATATATTTTTATTAACTAAATAAATATAAATTTATTCTATTAAATCAATAAAATAAAGCTGGGGAAAAAAAGTTGACATTTTCGAAAGTTTGCATTCTGTGATGGTGAAAAGTTTTGAAGTATAAATAACAAGTAATATAAAAAAAATTTTTAAGTCAAATTCCCTACTTTTTCCTCTATTGCAGAAGTCAGCATAAATAATTTCATTCATTTTTTAGGGTTTATCCTGATTACCCTCTATTGGTGAAGAAAAGCAGAAGCTTCAAAAGAAAATGAAAAGAGTTCCATGGATCTAAAAGCCCATTGATTCATACCTTTATTTGTTTTATTTTTGCTTTCAGATATTTTCCTTTAAAAACTGGGGTAAAAATTTCTTTGTTTTACATGAAGGAAATAAGAGTGAAAGCTTATGAAACTAAAAGAGGAGTTCTTCATGTTTTTGGAGTGAAGGAAGAGCCAAATTACCCAGGAAATCTCTTTTTCAGGAGGCTACTGCAGTATTCCCTGATCACTGCCATAAAAGCCTCTGCTCAGAGTTCTTACCGCCTTCACTATTACAAGGTAGGAAACTTGCAGGGTCAGCCTGAAGGATTCTGGTAATAAGCGTAGCGACCTTTTTCTCTTGCTTTATGAAAAAACTTACAGCATGAGAGGATTTTAGCTTATCAGTGTGAAATGGAGATTGCTTTAAATCAATTTGAAGGAAAATTTCTTTCTTTTGAAAATATATTGGATTTTCATTACTATCTGGATGGAACAAAACCTCCTTTTACAGAAAGCTCTATAGAAGCGTTCAAATTTTTTTAAATTTTACCACAGAGGCGCAGCCTGTGAGCCCATCAGGCCTGTCTTCCACCAGCTGCCTGGATGGGTTCAAGCTGTGCAGATGATCTTTAGATGACTTGCAGGGACCTATAAATTCAGAAATTTTGATTTCCTACCGCATAAAAGGAACCACTGTTTTATTAAGCTTCCTAAGTATAATCAAATGAAATGGAGTACGCATTTTGAGGCGGAGCTGCTGTTATGAGTACAAGCGTCCAACCCAAAAAATTTCTTACTAAAAATTATGAAACTTTGAAGACACATGAAATTATCCACTTGACCTATTAGGGAGCTGATCTCTCCAAAACGCGGGCAAGGAAAAACTTCCAGAACCATTGCTGTTAAGGTTAGTTTTATCTTGAAGGAAGGGACTATCACTTCATGAAGAAGCGTTCCATGTGCTGAGGAATACTTTTTTTACTGAAAAGCTTTTGAATAAGATTTTTTTTACAGAAACTAGTTTAGGAGTCTGCTGCATTTGTTCAAATTCCATTATAAAAACCGGGTTTCTTGCGTAAATCGAAACCTACTACGCGGAAGCGAAGGAAGTCGTGTGACTATTAAGACCGGGTACGGATTTTCAGTTAGCTCTGCTAGGGACTTCAGCGCCTGACTGCAGCTGCAGGGTTGTTCTTCTCAGCCTTCCATTCTTCATTCAGAAAGGCAGCCTGGGGCCAGATCAGCACGCTGAGACCCAGAGCGCACCGAAAAGAAGAAGGCCCAGGAGCTTACCTATCTTTGCTTGATTTCCACATGGATTCTATGAGTTTAAATTATTAGCATCACAAAAAAGCATTCTGATTCCCTTTGGATGAAAGACGTGTGGCGGCTCCACGTCTGTTAACAGCACTGACCTCGGAGCGTCGCCGGTCTCGGTCGTTAAGTGCAGGCGGTCGACCACTGCGCTGTCCCATGGTGGGATGTTATGCCGAGAATTTTTCATACTCTCGGCACACTCTTGACACGGTGGATCTGGGGGAATGTTGAATTCCATAACGATTTCCGATAGCATGACCCATGCGTCTGGCTCAACAGCATTCCGCGTTCAAAGTCTGTTAATTCCATCGTGCGGTCATCATCGTCAAAACCTCTTCACATGAATAGCGAACAGAAGAGAAGCTCTTGCGAACACTGCGCATTTGAACCTGTTCTACGCGATGCTACTGCCATCTGAAAATTTGCATATTGCTATCCCATGACTTTTGTCACTTGGTGTATATATTTTGCTTATATATATATATATGTATATCTCCAGCAGCAGTTAAATACCACTTCCATGATCACGTGCCTTCCACGTCATCAGGTGAGTTCATTGCAAAAAATGTGTAAGGAATTGGTCATAATGTTTTGGCTCTTGAGTGTATATATAGGAGAGTGTGAGCTAATAGAAGGAGTGAATAAAAGCAGGTACGGCCCGAGTGGATAATGAGTTTTATAAAAAAGATTGCAAGATCTCCTTTTGAAATCCGGACAAATCAATACAAAGCGAAAGTCACGTTTATGATTCGGCGATTTGCGATTGTCACGTCGATTATCACGTCACGATTATCACGTCGATTTGCCTCTTCCTAGATCAGTGGTGGCCAATCCGAATATTTTAAAATTAATTTTTTATTAAAAAACATATAGTTAGACCAGGGTGATCAACCATCGGCCCGCCTGGAATGTTTGTCCGGCCCCGTGATTTTATCCCACTTTTACCATACAAAATATATTTTATTTTTAGAATGGCCAAACTTAATGAAAAACAATGGCATTAAAAAACAATACATTATGTGTGCATCCATATAGTCAAAAATTAACTGTCGAAATCATGAGAAAAAAAATTGACGATTTAACAAGAATATTCTTGCGGTAGGACAATAATAATTTGTTTTATTGACCGAGTTTACAGTTATGAGTTCGGAGAATAATTAAATTATATTCTGAAAAACTCACGATATTGCGCGCATCTTGGGTCATCTATTATAACGGGTTATATGCTTTCCCTTTAAGTGACCTCTAGTAAGGCACATGAGTGACACATCCCCAGTACACACAGTTGATTGTTATGAAACAAGAAAAAACCAAACCCAGTTGAAATTTGGTTTAACTAAACCACCAGCGAATCATTTTCTTCTAAAAATGAGGTCCTGTGACCAAACACAAAATAAAAAAGCTCTTAGAACAACATGATTTTGTAATCTCATTTCAATACGCTTCGTTTTTATATTTGATTTTAATTTCTTTGTTGATTTTATTTTATCATTAGTGACCATATAGCTATGTTTACATGTAAGAAGAATCTTAAGTAACCACAAAAATAACTCATTATTGTTTCATTTTCATAAGGAGAAGGGTGTCTACAATTTGGGTCTAACCTAATGTGTTGATACACATAATTTTATAGGCGAAGCCAGGTCAGAGGCATGTCAAAAGTAGCCCAAAGTTTGGCGGCACCTATTACAGCCCTGTGCTATTTCTCTTGTTGTATTCGTTCCAAATTATAGATTCGTTGCAATTACAACAAATTCTTCTTAAATTTTTAACACACCCTCATTATTCCAGTGGCAACGGTCTTGGATTCAAGAATGAGGTCCACTTTTTTAAGGAAGTTAAAAACAAAAAGTCTGCAGGAAAATATGAAAAACACAGAAATGAATGAATCTGGGGTTTTACTCACTTTCGGCACTTTTACTCATTATTTACCTCTTTTATTTTTTTTTAATCTGATTTTTGGTGAAGCTCACATTCCGTGTTTTATTATAGAAAAGTATTGAGAAAATGTTCGAAAAATCTAAATTATAAATATTACAAGTGTGCACACAGTTTAAAAATTCATTCTATTATGAGCTTATTTTTCTAAATGCTCCTGGCAAATTTAATATCAGCTAAAAACGGATTATTTTTATAGTTTATTTATCCCTTATTATAATTATGCCTATATAATATAAAGGAATTTTTATAAATGAAAAGCAATGAGTATTTTTACAATTGGAAATTTTATGCAAAAAATATGAGCAAATAAAATCAAGTGTTGTAACTCAAGATTAAAAAATGAATAAACATTACTTTAACAAATATATGATCAAGGCTAAAACTAATGTTATTCAAAAATGACTTACAAGTAATTAATAAATAATACAGTAATAGATGGTAAAATAGATCTAAATGTCTAAATAATTGGGGAGTTTATTTTTCTTTCTTCAGGAAAAACAAAGTTACAAGTAACCCCTTTGACACAAAACTTTAATGGAGCTCAGATAGCAATAAAGTGATAAATTTGTACTGCACTGTTGATAAATACATACGAGGCACGTTGCATGCAATACAACTTTAAAATATTTACATTAAATATAATACAGTATTGTTGCGGCGATTTTTACATTATAGCAACCCATCACAATTTTCACGATGAATTTGATATTCAGAGAGTTTTATAACGTTTTTCTTATATCGTCCGATATTTTCTTCCTAGCGCGTGCATAAAGGAATAACTCAGTGGTCTGGTTTTACCGCATGCGTAACCAGGTACAATGTTTCCTATGAGCATGCGCGCTAGGAAAAAATATCGGACGAATATACTATAGTTGGGGCTAGTTTTGGCACTATTTCCCATAGATTGCAGCACATTCATAAATGTAAGGTAGTCAGGTTGTAATATAATTTTCTATTTGGCTGGTCGCACTTCACTAAAAATTAGTTCATTTAATTTAACTCTAGGCTGATAGCGGAGAAGGCATTTTCTATATCAAAATGGCAACAAGTAATACATTATAAGAAAGCAACAAACAAATGATAAGTTACAAAATTCATCAAGTCGCCAGAACTTATTAATGATGCATAAAATATGGTATCATGTCTATAAACAGCATTTCAGAAGAAATATTCCGCTTGTCATTTTATCATTACGTGCGCTATTTTTAATTTTCTTGTGTGTGGTTCGATAGTTGGCTGGTATTTTTTTAAGTTGTGAACTTATTTTTTTTAAAGTTGGCACCATTTTTTTTTAAATTGGCGGCATTTTTTTTAAATTTGGCGCCATTTTTACTAGGATTAAGCGTTGGTTTCAAAAAAAAAGTTGACGACATCTTTTGAATATGGCATCATACCGCTCGGCCGTCTAACACTGTGGAGCCAAAAGCAGCTGACTTCCACGAATGTTCATCAACGAAGGGGAAAACGATGTAGGACACCTACCGAAGCTGGAAAATAATTTAGGCAGCTATACTGTGAGAAGAACAAAAGCAGTTTCCAATACTTAAGCCTTCAGACAGCTTCTCTTCCACAATTGGCGGCATGCACTTGGCTCCGTGTAGATTCTTGCTTGTAATTCACTGGGCTGCGAGCTGGTTTCTGTAAATCACAATGTCGTTTATGAAGACAGGATCAAGAAAAATTTGCATAGGTGTTGGACGTTCCTGTCGCTCCATGGACCTGGGCATTGAGATCTTGATGGTCCCTTTTGCGCATTCTCAGCTCAAGCTGAAGAAAGTGTCATTGTAGTGAGCAACGCATGTACCACGAGGTGAAATCTCGATGCTGGCACGCTCCACTCAAGTAGCCTCCTTGATAAACGGCATGCCACCTCAAGATTATCGTGTTCTGAACAACAACTGCAACAAAAAAAAAACTATATGATATTTCACGTGAGGAAATTTAATTGATAAATTAATTATTATTTCTTAACAGACTTTCATTTCATTATTTAGTTTAATTCCTAATATTACCACCAGTATTTTTAAACTATGTAACATTATACTGACGAAAAATATCCAACCCAGTATTAACATATGTACATATGAAACAGAGGGTCACTAACGGCAAGAGAGAAGAGAAAAATGTTGGTGATCTTTAAAGGAAGAGCTGCACGCGGAGCAGCTTTTTGGTGGTATCAATGACAAATGGAAATGGGCGAAGAAGAAGCAATAATACGTAAC
>BPLR01011805.1:0-18255 GCA_021605095.1 Caerostris extrusa | reverse complement strand
TAAGTTACGTATTGCTACCAGATCTTTTTTAATTTCTAATTTAATTTTAAAATTGTGACTAATATTTTTATTTCAATAAAACTTATCGAAGTTTAACATATTATATTTAAACAAACACAAGGCTAAGTTGTTATATTTACCATTCAATAATAATAATATGAAACTCTTCTCAGATGCGTAAGGGCAAATTGAAAAGGATGAAAGAGACAAATATTTTTTTAAGTATAGTTTACATATAATGTAATGAAACAACAAAGCTTAGCCTGCACTATAACAAAAAACATCTAACATAGAATATAATTCATAATTCTGACGAGAAAATATTAAGCTTCTTCCCAAATACTAATGGTAAATTGAAATAATCTAACTAACGAGGAAGAAGATAAAAACAAAATAACTATAATCTACTATAATGTCATAGAACTACAAACCCTTAGCCTGTGCTTTAACAAAAACAACACCTAATATTGAATATGCTTCATATTTCTGACGAAATAATATTAAAACTCTTCCCAAATACTAATGGAAAATTTAAATAATAATTTAAATAATAATGAAGAAGACAAAAAAATCTTTAACTATAATTTACTACAAAATCATGAAACAACGAAGCTGCCTGTGCTATAACAAAAAACATCTAACATAGAATATGCTTCATACTTTCACAAAAAAATAGTTAAACGTCTTCCCAAATACCATGGTAAATTGAAATAATTCATCTTTAATAATGAAGAAGACAAACATTTCCTTAACAATGATTTACTATTATTTTATGTAGAAATAATTAATAATCAGTTAATAAGTACTGAATAATAAAGCCTTAATCAGTACTATAACAAAAAAAAACACCTAACTAAAAAGAATATTTCATAATTCTGATGAAATACATTTTAAAAACTTCTTTTCAAATATTAATGATAAATTGAAATAATCTAATGAATAATGAAGAAGACAAACATTTCTTTAATTATAATTTTTACTACAATGTCATGAAACAGCAAATCTTAATCTTACTACAACAAAAAACCTAACTATAACTATAATATGCTTCATACTTCACTGATGAAATATTATTAAACTTCTTCTCAAACATTAATGGTAGAAAAATTGAGACATAGACTAACCGAAATGCTAAAGATATATAACAACCACCTTAACCATAATTTCCGGTACTTTCTTGCAACAACAAAACTTAACCTTAATAAAATACCTAACATAGTGGTATACTTAATACCTTTTGACGTAATTACAGCACAACCTCATTACAATTCACATCAGCAAACCCTAACGCGCATTAGATTGTTTCTTGATTACATAGACCCCACCAAAAAAAGAAAAAAAAAAAAAAAAGAGGGAACATGAACATTTCCAAAAATAAATAAATAAATAACAAAGAAAAAGTTCCTATTGTATTTAATTATAGAGATGGAATCTTTCCAGCGCCATCGTTCAATCATAGCTGCGCTGGTTTCTGCGATGGTCTCGAGATTAAGTCTCATGCCCGAATACTTATTTCAGCTCTTCTTACAGATACCAATTCAATTAATTCTCGTCTTAAACTTCATCTCTGACATTTATGGCTGACGTGCCAAAGAGTTCTCACTGTAGCAGCATGCCAAAAGGAAAGTTAATTAAATAAAGATAATGCTCCCCGCGCCCCAATGCGTGCTGTGTGCAAACGAATAATAGTATCAAATTCGTCAAAATTTGTCAGCTATTTAATATCGGTGGAACCTGATATTAGGTATATGCGTGTTATAGATGTAGAAATATTTTGAGTTATAAAATGTTGTTTGTTATTGTAATTAAAATATTTTTTTTTTATTATGGGATTATTAGGGCTTGATGGCCGGTGACTGGCGCTCTGTCTCGGTGCCATGTTTTTAGGTCAAGTCTTGGTGGTGCCATGAATATTTGTACGAATTCGGAATCCACTTTTAAAATGTAGGTCCCGGTCTAATATGACAGTAGAGCGTTTGGCGTAGGGTTGACCATCCCTACCCCGTATCGGTGTAACCTGGTATTAGGTATATGCGTGTTATAGAAGCAGAAATATTTTTGACAATATAAAATGTTGTTTGTTATTGTAATTAAAAGATTTTTTTCTTTCTAATGCAATTTTAAAGGGCCAGATGGCCGATGAGTAGTGCTTTTGTCACATGCTTCAAGAGTTCAAGTCCCGATCGTGCCATGGATGTTATTTGTTCTTCCACTTTAAACCATGCCCCAGTTCATTTTGACTGTAGAGTATTGTTCGTTGGGTTGACAACCCTATCACTTAAAAAGAAAAATCTCTTGAAACTTACTGACCCACCATGGAGATGATGCGCCAATGAAGAATGGATTTTTTAAACATAAAAAGTATGAAATACTATTATAATTTGAATGTTGAATGAAATTTTCCCCGACTCGTGGCCCAGTGACAACGAGCTCAGCGGGCGTGCAGGAGGACCTAGGTTCAAATTCGCTGGTGGCATTGTTGTAGTCATTTCTTTCTGAAATGAGGTGATTCAATGCCGATTTTATGTAAATATGTGTACAATACATATGTGTATAATACCTTATATTTAAACAAACCGTTTTACGTTGTTTAATATATAACATACGTTAACCGTTAATATTCAAGTTGTTATATTTATCAGTCAATAATAATAATATGAAATTCTTCTGAAATGCCAAAGGTAAATTGAAAAATCTAACTAATGATGAAGAAGCTATTTCATTAATTATGATTTACTATAATGTCATAAAATAACAAAGCCTAGTCTGTACTATAAAAAAAACACCGAACTGAATATGCTTCATACTTCTGACGAAATTAAACTTCTTCGCAGAACATTAATGGTAATTGAGACATAGACTAACCGGAAAGTCGCTGAAGATGTACGCCCCTCTTAACCATAATTTACGGTAATTTCTCGCAACACCACAGAACTCAACCTTGAAAAAAAATGCCTAACATATGGTATACTTAATACCTTTAACGTAATTATAGCACAACCTGATTACAATTCCACATCAGCAATCCTAACGCGCCTTAGATTGTTTCTTGATTACATAGACCTCCAAAAAGGAGAAAAGAAAAAAAGGAGGGAACGTTTCCAAAAAATAAATAAATAAAGGGAAAACTTCCGTATGTATTTAATTATAGAGAGATGGAATCTTTCAGCGCCATCGTTCACTCGCAGCTGCGCTGGTTTCTGCGAAGGTCTCGAGATTGGTCTCTATGCTCCCGAATACTTATTTCAGCTCTTGCAGATACCGAAATCAATTAATTCTCGTCTTAAACTTCATCTCCGACATTTATGGCTGACGTGCCAATGAGTTCTCACTGTAGCAGCATGCGCGAACGAAAAGTTAATTAAATAAAGAAAATACTCCCGCGCCCTAATGCAATGTTGTGTGCAACGAATAATGGTATCCGATTCGTCAAATTTGTCAGGTATTTAATATTGGTGTAACCTGGTGTTATGTACATGCGTGTTATAAAAGCAGAAATATTTTGATATTATAAAGTGATGTTTGTTATTGTAATTAAAATATTTTTTTCTTTGTAATGGAATTTTACGGTCCTGGTGGCCGAGTGAAGTGGTACTCTGGCTGTCGGTGGCATGTTTCTGGTTTCGAGTCTCTGTGTTGCCATCGACTTTTGTAGCACTTCGGAATCACTTTAAACAGACCCTGTTTAATTAGACTGTAGAGAGTTGGGTGTAGGTCTGACAACCTAATCCGTAAAAATGAAAACATCTCGAAATTTGACGGTAGGCAGACGACCTTGACCAAAGACACCATCTTCTAATGCATTTTTAATCATAAATATGAAAATACTGTTATAATTTGAGTGATTAATTAAAATTTTCCCCGAATCATGTAGCCCAGTGGTTAAGTGTGCAGCTGGCGTACAGGGAGGACCTAAGTTCGAATTAGCTGGTGGTATTGTTCTAGTCCTACTTTCAAATACGAGGAGTGTTATCCTCATTTTAATTGAGAGAGAAATGGGATCATAAATGCACGAATGATTTATATATGTAAATAATACTTCTAAAAATTATGAAATATATAATAAGTATTAAAGGAAAGCGTGTTTTCAGTAGAAGTATACATATTTAACTAAATATTTTTTAATTCCTTGTTTAGTTTTTAAAATTGTGACTAACATTCTGTTCATTAAAACTTATCGAAGTTTAACATAATATATTTAAACAAACCTGCTTAAGTTGTTATATTTTGCCATTCAATAATACTAATATGAAACTCTTTTCAAATGTTGATGGTAAATTGAAATAATCTAGTTAATGATGAAGAAGGCTTTTCTTTAACTGTACTTTATAATGTCATGAAACAACAAAGCTTTATCTGTACTACAACAAGAAAACCTAACTTATAATAAGCTTTATACTTCTGATGAAATAATATTAAAATTCTTCCCAAACATTAATGTTAAATTGAGACACAGACTAGCAGAAAGTCGCTGAAGATATATATACCTTAACCATAATTTACGGTAATTACTCGCAACAACAAAACTTAACCTTAATAAAAAATACCTAACATAGTGGTATACTTAATACCTTTGACGTAATTATAGCACAACCTGATTACAATTCACATCAGAAAGCCTAACGCTCCTTAGATTGTTTCTTGATTACATAGATCCCCATCCAGAAAAAAAAGAAGAAAAAGAAAAAAAAAGAAGGAACATTTCCAAAAATAAATAAATAAATAACAAAGAAAAGTTCCGTATGTATTTAATTATAGAGATGGAATCTTTCAGCGCCATCGTTCAATCGCAGCTGCGCTGGTTTCTGCGAAGGTCTCGAGATTAAGTCTCATGCTCCCGAATACTTATTTCAGCTCTTGCAGATACCGAATTCAATTAATTCACGTCTTAAACTTCAGCTCTGACATTAATGGCTGACGTGCCAATGAAGTCTCACTGCAGCAGCATGCGCGAACGAAAGTTAATTAAATAAAGATGATGCTCCCGCGCCCTAATGATTGTTGGAATAATGGTATCCGATTCGTCAAATTTGTCAGGTATTTAATATTGGTGTAACCTGGTATTAGGTATATGTTTGTTATAGAAGCAGAAATATATTTGAGATTATAAAGTGATGTTTGTTATTGTAATTAAAAGATTTTTTTTTTTAACTTGTAATGGATTTTTAGGGCCTGATGGTCGAATGGCTAACACTCTGGCTTTCGGTGCCGCAGGTTTTCGGGTTCGAGTATCTGTTGTGCATGGATGTTTGTAGTAGTTCAGAATCCATTTTAAAACGCAAGTTAAAATCAAATAATGACTATAGAGCGTTGGACGTATGGCTGACAACGCTATCCCGTTAAATGAAAGAATCTTATGTTTCGAATCTGTCATCTATTTATTATCGGTGTAACCTGGTATTAGGTACATGCGTGTTATAGAGGCATATATATTTTCAGATTATAAAATGTTGTTTGCTATTGTAAATTAAAAAGATTTTTTTTTCTTTGTAATGGGATTTTAGGGGCCACATGGTCCACTGAGTAGCTGCTCCGGTGTCACAGGTTTCGGTTCGAGACTCATGGTGCCATGAATGTTATTATCTGATCGGAATCCTGTTTAAGCCGTTTCCCGGTTTAATTTTACCGTAGAGTGTTATTCGTAGGGTTGATAACACTATTCCTTAAAAAGAAAAATATGTCTTGAAAACATACTTGATCCACCATGACGTTGTTGTGCCAATGAAGAATTGATTTTTAAACATAAAAGTTTGAAATACTATTATAATTTGAATGTTGAATTAAACCTTCCCCGACTCAGTGTCCCAGTGACAACCCGCTCAGGTGGCGTGCAGGAGGACCCCAGGTTTTCCGAATTCGTTGGCGGCATTGTTGTAGTCATTGCTTTCTCAAATGAGCAGATTCGATGGCTATTTTATGTGTAAATATGCGTACAACACATATGAGTATACATATAAATATGTGTTTACATATAAATTACGTTAACCGTTAATATTTAAGTTGTTATATTTATGTCAATAATAATAGTATAACATTCTTCTGAAAGGCCAATGGTAAATTGAAAACACCTAACTAATGATGAAGAAGCTATTTCCTTAATTATAATTTACTTACTATAATGTCATAAAATAATAAAGCTTAGCCTGTACTATAACAAAAATTACCTAACCTAGAATAAGCTTCATAATTCTGATGAAATAATAATAAACTTCTTCCCAAATACTGATGGTAAATTGAAGTAATGTAACTAATAATGAAGAAAACAAACATTTCTTTAATTATAATTTACTACAATGTCGCTGAAACAACAAATCTTAATCTGTACTATAACAAAAAACCTGACTTATAATATGCTTCATACTTCTGATGAAATAATATTAAACTTCTTCTCCAAACATTAATGTTAAATTGAGACACCTAATCGAAAGTCGCTGAAGATATATACCACCTAACCATAATTTACGGTAATTTCTTGCAACAACAAAACCTAACCTTAATAAAAAATACCTAACATAGTGGTATACTTAATACCATTGACGTAATTACAGCACAACCTGATTACAATTCACATCAGCAACCCCTAACGCGCCTTAGATTATTTCTTGATTACATAGACCCTCCAGAAAAAAAAGAAGAAAAAGAAAAAAAAAAGAGGGAGCATTTCCATAAATAAATAAATAACAGAAAAAGTTCCGTATGTATTTAATTATAGAGATGGAGTATTTCAGCGCCATCGTTCACTCGCAGCTGGGCTGGTTTCTGCGAAGGTCTCGAGATTAAGTCTCATGCTCTCCGAATACTTATTTCAGTTCTTGTTACAGATACCGAATTCAATTAATTCTCGTCTTAAACTTCATCTCCGACATTTATGGCTGACGTGCCAATGCGTCTCAGTGCAGCAGCATGCGCCAACGAAAGATTAATTAAATAAAGATAATGCTCCCGCGCCCTAATGTGTGCAACGAATAATGGTATCCGATTCGTCAAAATTGTCAGGTATTTAATAGCGGTGTAACCTGGTATTACGTATATGCGTGTTATAGAAGCAGATATATTTTTGAGATTAAAAATGTTTTTTGTTATTGTAAATAAAATATTTTTTTTGTAATGGAATTTTACGGTCCTGGTGGCCGAGTGAGTGACTGGCTGTGGCACATGGTTTAGGGTTCGAGTCTCTGTGGTGGCATGGATTTGTAGTGGTTCGAATACATTTTCAAGCGTAGGTTCCGGTTTAATTTGATTGTAGAATGTAGTGCGTAGCTGACAACTAATCCTGTAAAAAGGAAAACACATCTCTGTCTTGATATCTGCCAGTAAGCAAACGACTTTGAGGCACCATGGACTTTGACCACCCATAATATCTTCTAATGCATTTTTTTTAACATAAAAGTATGAAATACTATTATAATTTCAGTGATTAATTAAAATCTTCCTCGACTCGTAGTCCAGAGGCAAACGTGTGCAGCTGGCGTACAGGAGGACCCTACGTTCAATTTAGCTGGTGGTATTGTTGTAATCTTTACTTTAACAAGCGAGGATACTTATCTTAATTTAATTGCGATGAAATGGTATCATAAATGCACGAATGATATATATATATATATATATATATATGTAAATAATGCACTTCTAAAAATGATGAAATATATAATTAGTATTAGATGAAAGCGTGTTTTCAAAGTAGAAATATAAATATTTAACTACATATTTTTTAATTCCTTTGTTTAGTTTAAAATAGGAATATTTTGTTTCATTAAAACTTATCGAAGAATAACATATTATATTTAGCAAAGACCGGGTTAAGTTGTTATATTTGTCATTCAATAATACTAATATGAAACTCTTCTCAAATTTCAATAGTAAATTGAAATAATGATGAAGAGGACAAACATTTCTTTAACTATAGTTTACTATAATGTCATGAAACAACTAAAGCTGCCGAAATAATATCTTCCCAAATACTACAACAAGAAAACAAATATTTCTAATTATAATTTACTACAATGTCACGAAACAACAAATTTAATCTGTACTACAAAAAACACTTGAAATAATATTAAAATTCTTCCCAGAACATTAATGTTAAAAATTGAGACATAGACTAGCAGAAAGTCGCTGGAAGATATATGCCACCTTAACCATAATTTACGGTAATTTCTTTGCAACAACAAAACTTAACCTTAATAAAAAATACCTAACATAGTGGTGTACTTAATACCTTTGACGTAATTATAGCACAACCTGATTACAATTCACATCAGAAACCTAACGCCCTTAGATTGTTTCTTGGATTACATAGATCCCCATCCAGAAAAAAAAAAAAAGAAGAAAAGGAAAAAAAAGAAGGGAACATTTCCAAAAATAAATAAATAAATAACAAAAAAGAAAAGTTCCGTATGTATTTAATTATAGAGATGGAATCTTTTCAGCGCCATCGTTCTCGCAGCTGCGCTGGTTTCTGCGAAAGTCTCGAGATTAAGTCTCATGCTCCCGAATACTATTTCAGCTCTTGCAGATACCGAATTCAATTAATTCACGTCTTAAACTTCAGCTCTGACATTTATGGCTGACGTTATGCCAATGAAGTCTCACTGCAGCAGCATGCGCCAACGAAAGTTAATTAAATAAAGATAATGCTCCCGCGCCCTAATGCGTGTTGGAATAATGGTATCCGATTCGTCAAATTTGTCAGGTATTTAATATTGGTGTAACCTGGTATTAGGTATAATAACTTGTTATAGAAGCAGAAATATATTTGAGATTATAAGTGATGTTTGTTATTGTAATTAAAAGATTTTTTTTTCTTGTAGATAGATTTTAGGGGGCCTGATGGTCAGATGACTAACACTCCTGGCTCTCAGTGCCGCAGGTTTCGGGTTCTGAGCCTCTGTTGTGCATGGATGTTTGTAGTAGTTCTAGAATCCATTTTTAAAACGCAAGTAAAAAATCAAATAATGACTATAGAGCGTTGGACGTATGGCTGGACAACGCTATCCCGTTAAAATGAAGAATCTTATGTTTCGGAATCTGTCATCTATTTATTATCGGTGTAACTCAAATTAGGTACATGCGTGTTTATAGAGGCATATATATTTTCAGATTATAAAATGTTGTTTGCTATTGTAAATTAAAGATTTTTTCTTTGTAATGGATTTTTTAGGAGACCTTATGGCCTTACTAGCGCTCGGTGTCACAGGTTTCGGGTTCTGTCTGAGTCTCATCAGTGCCATGAATGTTATTATCTGATCGGAATCCTGTTTAAGCCGTTTCCCGGTTTAATTTTACTGTAGAGTGTTATTAGTAGGGTTGATAACACTATTCCTTAAAAAGAAAAATATCTCTTCAAAAACATACTTGATCCACCATGACGTTGTTGTGCCAATGAAGAATTGATTTTTAAACATAAAAGTATGAAATACTATTATAATTTGAATGTTGAAATTAAACCTTCCCGACTCGTGTCCCAGTGACAAACCGCTCAGGTGGCGTGCAGGGAGGACCTAGGTTCGAATTCGTTGGCGGCATTGTTGTAGTCAAATTTCTTTCTCAAACGAGCAGATTCGATGGCTATTTTATGTGTAAATATAATTACAACACATATGTGTATACATAAATAATATTGTTTACATATAAAAATTACGTTAACCGTTAATATTTAAGTTGTTATATTTATGTCAGTAATAATAGTATAAACATTCTTCTGAAAGGCCAATGGTAAATTGAAAACATCTAACTAATGATGAAGAAGATATTTCATAATTATAATTACTTACTATAATGTCATAAAATAACAAAGCTTAGCCTGTACTAAACAAAATTACCTAACCTAGAATAAACTGCATAATTCTGATGAAATAATAATAAACTTCTTCCCAAACAATACTAATGGTAAATTGAAGTAATATAACTAATAATGAAGAAACAAATATTTCCTTAATTATAATTTCACTTGCTAAATGTCACAGGAAACAACAAATCTTAATCACTTATATAACCAAAAACCTGACTTATAATAACATTCCTTACTCTGATGAAATAATATTAAAACTTTCCAAAACATCAATGAAATTGAGACATAGAGACTAATCGAAAGTCGTGCCAAGATATATACCACCTTAACCATAATTTTTGATGATTTTTCTTTAAAAATAACAAAAACCAACCTTAATAAAAATACCTAACATAGTGGTATACTACTACCTTTTGACGTAATTACAGCACAACCCTGATTACACCACCATCAGCAACCCCTAACGCGCCTTAGATTATTTCTGATTACATAGACCCACTCCAGAAAAAAAGAAGAAAAAGAAAAAAGAGGGAGCATTTCCATAAATAAATAAATAACAGAGAAAAAGTTCGCGTATGTATTTAATTATAGAGATGGAGTATTTCAGCGCCATCGTTCACTCGCAGCTGGGCTGGTTTCTGCGAAGGTCTCGAGATTAAGTCTCATGCTCTCGAATACTTATTTCAGTTCTTGTTACAGATGCCGAATTCAATTAATTCTCGTCTTAAACTTCATCTCCCGACATTTATGGCTGGCGTGACGATGCCAATGAAGTCTCAGTGCAGCAGCATGCGCCAACGAAAGTTAATTAAATAAAAGATAATGCTCCCGCGCCCTAATGCGTGTTTGAGCAATGGTATCCGATTCGTCAAATCAGCGTCAGCGAGCCCAAGCTCGCTCGTGTATACCTGGTATTCCAGGTATATGCAGGCTGTTACACTGAAAGCAGAAAGTGTATTGGGATTATAAAAATGTTGTTTATTATTGTAAATCAAAAGATTTATTTTATAATGCACTTAGGGGTCTGATGGTCAAGTGACCAGCGCTCATCGGTGTCACATTTTTTAGGTTCGAGTCGCAGTGTTGACATGGATGTTTGGGTGGTTTGTAAAAATCCACCTTAACTGCAGGTTCCCAATCTAATATGACTGTAGAGCGTTTGGCGTGGGGCTGACAATGCTATCCGTTTATTTTCTTGTTTAGTTTTAAAATTATAACTAATAATTTATTTCATTAAAACTTATTGAATTTTAACCCATTATATTTAAAAACCGGGTTAATTTGTTATATTTACCATTTAATAATAATAATAGTATGAAACTCTTCTTAAATGCTAATGGTAAATTAAAATATTGATGAAGAGTACAAAAAATTTCTTAACAGTAATTTATTATAACGTCTTGAAACAGGGAAGTGTCTTAGTCAGTACTATAACAAAAAAAAAAAAAAAAAAAAACAGCAAAAAAAATGCTTCGTACTTCTGACGAAAAAATATTAAATTTCTTCCCAATTACTAATTGTAAAATTGAAAATGATCTAACTAATAATGAAGAAGAAAAAATTTCTTTTATTATAAGATACGACAATGCCATGAAAAACAAATCTTAATCTGTACTACAACAAAAAAACCCTATTTTTTAATATGCTTCATATTCTGATGAAATAGTGAACTTCTAACCAAAAAACATTAATAGTAAATTGAGACATAGACTAAACGAAAGTCGCTGAAGATATATGGCACCTTAACCATAATTTACGATAATTTCGTGCAACAACAAAAGCGTAACCTTAATAAAAAATACCTGACATAGTGGTATACTTAATACCTTTGACGTAAAGTATAGCACAACCTGATTACAATTCACATCAGCAACCCTAAAGCGCCTTAGATTGTTTCTTGATTACATAGATCTCCCTCCAAAAGAAGAAAAAAAAAAGAGGGAACATTTCCAAAAAATAAATAAATAGTAGAGAAAAGTTCCCGTATGTATTTAATTATAGAGATGGAACTTTTCAGCGCCATCGTTCACTCGCAGCTGCGCTGGTTTTTCTACGAAGGTCTCGGAGATTAAGTCTCATGCTCCGAATACTTTATTTCAGCTCTCGCAGATACCGAATTCAATTAATTCTCGTCTTAAACTTCATCTCTGACATTTATGGCTGACGTGCCAATGAAGTCTCAGTGCAGCAGTATGCGCGAACGAAAGTTAATTAAAAAAGATAATGCTCCCGCGCTCCTAATGCGTGTTGTGCAAGGAATAATGGTATCGATTCGTCAATTTGTCAGGTATTTAATAGCGGTGTAACCTGGTATTACGTATATGCGTGTTATAGAAGCAGATATATTTTTGAGATTAAAAATGTTTTTTGTTATTGTAAATAAAATATTTTTTTTTTTTGTAATGGATTTTTAAGGTCCAGATGGCCGAGTGACTAGCGCTGGCTGTCTCAGGTTTAGGGTTCGAGTCTCTGTGGTGGCATGGATGTTTGTAGTGGTTCGGAATACATTTTCAACCGTAGGTTCCGGTTTAATTTTGATTGTAGAATGTAGTGCGTAGGGCTGACAATCCTACCCGTACAAAGGAAAACACATCTCCTGTCTTGATATCTGCCAGTAAGCAGACGACTTTGAGGCACCATGGACTTTGACCACCCACAATATCTTCTAATGCATTTTTTTAACATAAAGTATGAAATACTATTATAATTTCAGTGATTAATTAAAATCTTCCTCGACTCGTAGTCCAGAGGCAAACGTGTGCAGCTGGCGTACAGGAGGACCTACGTTCAATTTAGCTAGTGGTATTGTTGTAATCCTTACTTTAACAAGCGAGGATACTTATCTTAATTTAATTGCAATGAAATGGTATCATAAATGCAAATGATATGATATATATATATATATATATGTAAATAATACACTCCTAAAATGATGAAATATATAATTAGTATTAGATGAAAGTGTGTTTTCAGTAGAAATATAAATATTTAACTACATATTTTTTTAGTTTTAAAATAGGGAATATTTTTGTTTCATTAAAACTTATCGAAGAATAACATATTATATTTCAGCAAACCGGGTTAAGTTGTTATATTTGTCATTCAATAATACTAATATGAAACTCTTCTCAATTTCCAATAGTAAATTGAAATAATGATGAAGAGGACAAACATTTCTTTAACTATAGTTTACTATAATGTCATGAAACAATAAAGCTTAACCTTGTGCTATAACAACACCTAACATAAATAGTTTCTGCCGAAATAATATTAATTTTCTTCCCAAATACTATAGATAAATTGAAATAATTTATCTAATAATGAAGAAGACAAATATTTCCTTAATTATAATTTACTACAATGTCACGAAACAACAAATCTTAATCTGTACTACAACAAAAAACACTTAACTTATAATATGCTTCATACTTCTGACGAAATTAAACTTTCTTCCCAGAACATTAATGGTAAATTGAGACATAGACTAACCGAAAGTCGCTGAAGATATATGCCACCTTAACCATAATTTACAGTAATTTCTTGCAACAACAAAACTCAACCTTAATAAAAAATACCTAACATCGTGGTATACTTAATACCTTTGACGTAATTATAGCACAACCTGATTACAATTCATCAGCAACCCTAACGCGCCTTAGATTGTTTCTTGATTACATAGACAGCTCCAAAAAAAAATAAGAAAAGGATAGAAAAAGAGGGAACATTTCCAAAAAATAAATAAATAAATAAATAAATAATAGAGAAAAGTTCTGTATGTATTTGATTATAGAGATGGAACCTTTCAGCGCCATCGTTCACTCGCTGCTGCGCTGGTTTCTGCGAAGCTCTCGAGATTAAGTCTCATGCTCCCGAATACTTATTTCAGCTCTTACAGATACCGAATTCAATTAATTCTCGTCTTAAACTTTCATCTCTGACATTCATGGCTGACGTGCCAATGAAGTCTCACTGCAGCAGCATATGCGCGAACCAAAGTTAATTAAATAAAGATAATGCTCCCGCGCCCTAATGCGTGTTGTGTGCAACGAATAATGGTATCCGATTCGTCAAATTTGTCAGGTATTTAATATTGGTGTAACCTGGTATTTGTTACATGCATGTAATAGAGAAGCAAAAATATTTTGAGATTAGTAAATATTGTTTGTTATTTTAATTAAAATATTTTTTTTTCTTTGTAATGGATTTTTAAGGGCCGGATGGCCGAGTGCCTAGAGTTCGGTGTCACAGGTTTCGGGTTAAAGTTCCGGCGGTGCAATGGATGTTTATAGTGGATCGGAATCTACTTTAAACCGTTGATTCAGGTTTAATTTGACTGTAGAATGTTGTGTGTAGGGTTGACAACCCTATACCTTAAAAGAAGAGATCTCTTGAAAATATATTGTACCCACCATGGGGCTGTTGTGAAAATGAAGAATATATTTTTAAACATAAAAAGTATGAAAATACTGTTATAATTTGAATGTTGAATTAATTCTTCCCCGACTCGTGGCCCAGTGACAACGTTCTCAGCTGGCTGCAGGAGGACATAGGTTCGAATTTGCAGGTGGCATTGTTGTAGTCATTGTTTTCTGAATCGAGCAGATTCAATGGCGATTTATGTGTAAATATGTTGTACGATACATATACGTGTAATACATTATATTTAAACAAACCGTTTACGTTGCATTACGTTAAATATTACATAAGTTAACTGTTAACATTTAAGTTGCTAAATTTATCAGTCAATAATAATAATATGAAATTCTTCTGAAATGCCAACGGTAAATTGAAATAATCTAACTAATAAGGAAAAAAGACACACACATCTTTAATTATAATTCACCATTATATCATAAAAAAGCAAAGCTTACTCCGCACTATAGAATAAAGCACCTAACATAGAATATGCTTCCTAATTGTGGCAAAATAATAATAAACTTCTTCCCAAATACTAATGGTAAATTGAAAATGTAACTAATAATGAAAAGAAACAAACATTTCTTTAATTATAATTTAATACAATACCATGAACCAACAAATCTTAATTTGTACTACAACAAAAAAAAAACCTAATTATAAATATAATATGCTTCATACTTCTGACGAAATAATATTAAACTTCTTCCCAAAACATTAATGGTAGAATTGAGACATAGACTAACCGAAAGTCGATGAAGATATATGCCACCTTAACCATAATTTACGGTAATTTCTTGCAACAACAAAACTAACCTTAATAAAAAATATCTAACATCGTGGTATACTTAATAACCACCTTTGACGTAATTACAGCACAACCTGATTACAATTCACATCAGCAACCTAACGGGCCTTAGATTATTTCTTGATTACATAGACCCTCCAGAAAAAAAGAAGAAAAAAAAAAAAAAAAAGAGGGAACATTTCCATAAATAAATAAATAAATAATAGAAAAGTTCCGTATGTATTTAATTATAGAGATGGAATATTTCAGCGCCATCGTTCACTCGCAGCTGCGCTGGTTTCTGCGAAGGTCTCGAGATTAAGTCTCATGCTCCGAATACTTATTTCAGTTCTTGTTACAGATACCGAATTCAATTAATTCTCGTCTTAAACTTCATCTCTGACATTTATGGCTGACGTGCCAATGAAGTCTCACTGCGGCAGCATGCGCGAACCAAAGTTAATTAAATAAAGATAATGCTCCCGCGCCCTAATGCGTGTTGTGTGCAAGGAATAATGGTATCCGATTCGTCAAATTTGTCAGGTATTTAATAGGTTTGTAACCTGGTATTAGGTATATGCGTGTTATAGAAAGCAGATATATTTTGAGATTAAAAATGTTGTTTGTTATTGTAAATAAAAGGTATTTTTTTTTGTAATGGATTTTTAAAGGTCCAGATGGCCGAGTGACTAGCGCTGGCTGTCACAGGTTTGGTTCGAGTCTCTGTGGTGGCATGGATGTTTGTAGTGGTTCGGAATACATTTTCAACCGTAGGTTCCGGTTTAATTTGATTGTAGAATGTAGTGCGTAGGGCTGACAATCCTACCCGTACAAAAGGAAAACACATCTCCTGTCTTGATATCTGCCAGTAAGCAGACGACTTTGAGGCACCATGGACTTTGACCACCCACAATATCTTCTAATGCATTTTTTAACATAAAAGTATGAAATACTATTATAATTTCAGTGATTAATTAAAATCTTCCTCGACTCGTAGTCAGAGGCAAACGTGTGCAGCTGGCGTACAGGGAGGACCTACGTTCAATTTAGCTAATTACATTGTAATCCTTACTTTAACAAGCGAGGATACTTATCTTAATTTAATTGCGATGAAATGGTACATCATAAATGCACGAATGATATATATATATATATATATATATATGTAAATAATACACTCTAAAATGATGAAATATATAAGGTAATTATTAGATGAGAAGTGTGTTTTCAGTAAGAAATATAAATATTTAACTACATATTTTTTAATTCCTTGTTTGAAAGTTTTTAAAATGAGAATATATTTTGTTTCATTAAAACATCGAAAGATAACATGTTGCCTGTTTCAGCAAACCGGGTTAAGTTGTTATATTTGTCATTCAATAATACTTTAATATGAAACTCTTCTCAATTTCCAATAGTAGAAATTGAAATAATGATGAAGAGGACAAACATTTCTTTAACTATAGTTTACTATAATGTCTGAAACAATAACAGCTTACCTTGTGCTATAACAACACCCTAAGCATAAATAGTTTCTGCCGAAATAATATTAATTTTTCTTCCCAAATACTATAGATAAATTGAAATAATTTTATCTAATAATGAAGAAGACAAATATTTCCTTAATTATAATTTACTACAACACGAAACAACAAGTCTTAATCTGTACTGAAAGCAAAAACACTTAACTTATAATATGTGTACTTCTGATGAAATAATATTAAACTTTCTTCCAGAACATTAATGAGTAGAGTGAGACATAGACTAACCGAAAGTCGCTGAAGATATATGCCACCTTAACCATAATTTACGGTAATTTCTTGCAACAACAAAACTCAACCTTAATAAAAAATACCTAACATAGTGGTGTACTTAATACCTTTGACGTAATTATAGCACAACCTGATTACAATTCACATCAGCAACCCTAACGGGCCTTAGATTGTTTCTTGATTACATAGACCCTTCCAAAAAAATAAAGAAGAAGATAGAGAAAAAAAGAGGGAACATTTCCAAAAGTAAATAAATAAATAATAGAGAAAAGTTCCGTATGTATTTAATTATAGAGATGGAATCTTTCAGCGCCATCGTTCACTCGCAGCTGCGTTGGTTTCTGCGAAAGTCTCGAGATTAAGTCTCATGCTCCCGAATACTCATTTCAGCTCTTCTGCAGATACCGAATTCAATTAATTCTCGTCTTAAACTTCATCTCTGACATTTATGGCTGACGTGCCAATGAAGTTCTCACTGCAGCAGCATGTCGACCAAAGAGATTAATTAAATAAAGATAATGCTCCCGCGCCCTAATGCGTGTTGTGTGTGTACGAATAATGGTATCCGATTCGTCAAATTTGTCAGGTATTTAATAGGTTTGTAACTTGGTATTTGGGTTTATGCATGTTGTAAAAGCAGAAATAATTTTGAGATTATAAAATGTTGTTTTGTTATTGTAATTAAAAGGGTTTTTTTTCTTTGTAATGGATTTTTAAGGGCCCTCATAGCCGAGTGACTAGTGCTCTGGCTATCGGTGCCCAGGTTTCTAGTTCGAGTCTCTGCGGTACCATGGATGTTTGTATTGGTTCGGAATCCACTTTAAACCGTAGGTCCCGGTTTAATTTGACTGTAGAGTGTTGTGTGTAGGGTTGACAACCCTATCCCTTGAAAAAGAAAAGATCTCTTGAAAATGTACTGGCCTTTCACCATGGGGCTGTTGTGAAAAATGAAGAATATATTTTTAAACATAAAAGTGGGAGAAAGTACTGTTATAATTTGAATGTTGAATTAAATCTTCCCCGACTCGTGGCCCAGTGACAACGTTCTCAGCTGGCTTGCAGAAGGACCTAGGTTAGAATTTGCAGGTGGCTTTGTTGTAGTCATTGTTTTTCTGAATCGAGCAGATTCAATGGCGATTTTGTGTGTAAATATGTGTACAATACATATATGTGTAATACATTATATTTAAACAAACCGTTTACGTTGTTTAAATATTACATACGTTAATTGTTAACATTTAAGTTGCTAAATTTATAAGTCAATAATAATAATATGAAATTCTTCTGAAATGCCAACGGTAAAGTGAAATAATCTAACTAATAAGGAAAAAAGACACACACATCTTTAATTATAATTCACCATTATATCATGAAAAAAGCAAAGCTTACCCCCTGTACTATAGAATAAAACACCTAACATAGAATACGCTTCCTAATTGTGACAAAAATAATAATAAACTTCTTTCCAAATACTAATGAAAAATTAAAAT
>BPLR01011804.1:0-81499 GCA_021605095.1 Caerostris extrusa | reverse complement strand
TACGTATTGCTATTATCTTCTTTGGTCTTAAAGTAAAAGAACTAATTACATAACGTCAAACAATGTTAGTAATCATCAGAAATGTACTTAAATCCTTATTAGATAAATAACTAGAGCAGGAATGAAAAAAGAAAAAAAATTATTAATAATTAACTTTTCAAGATCAAACTATATAGATTGTTTTAATGCTCATTTTGATCTAAATCTACCAAATTTAAATTTTACACGTGCCCTCTATTCGACTAGCTTTGTTTTTTTAGATACATCTAGAGATTCCTTCAAACGCAAACTGACAAACTGCTCCTTTGCATTACTCCTTGACATGTGTCATTCTTCTTATAGTTCAACGTGGTAGAGGATAAAGACACGTTCTCAGAGTATGCATATAGCTGAATGTCTCCATGCGGTTGTTCCACAGCAAGACTTCTCTTTTTTTCTTCTGGTAGTCTCTCTCTCTATTTTTTTTTTTTTTTTTTTAACTGAACAAACAAAACCCATTCGCACTCCATGGGACATTGTAACTGACATGCTAGAAAATGCATCATAAATGTCGCTTGAAAGGACTTTTGTAAAAAAAAGTGTAGGACAAAACAAAGTAACAGAACTTTTTTATTCGATTCAGAAAATGGTGAGATATGACTATTTATGTTTTTTTGTTGGTGTTTATTATTTATTTTTTTTTTTTTTTTTTACAGAATTTTTTTTAATGACGTTATCTAAATGGAATATCAAATAATTCCTTATCTTGCAATTAGAGGATAACTGCATAGTAACAACATGTAATACTGAGAAGGAACTGTTTGGGGTTAATCCAATAAGTTACTTAATTACACTTAGGTTTGTTTGTTTTTTTTTTTTTTTTTTTAATGTTGTTTTTGTTGTTGAGAACAAGGATATTTATTAAAAAAAAAGCATCAAATGTTAAAACTTCTTTGGAATGTTATTGAAAGATACTTTTTTTTTTTTTTTTGAAAGATACTTTTTTTTTTTTTTTTTTTTTTTTTTGAAGAAAATATTTTTACATTTCTCAGATTATCACAAAAGATTAATTTTTATATGAAAAAAAGACCATATTTGACTTAGATGTTAAATTTCATAGTTTTCTTCACAATAAAATGAAAATAAACTGAGCTGACCTTGATACTTGACTCCCGATCTAAATGGCCATACCTAATTTAAGATTCTACAGTTACTACTATTACACTCACACCACATCACTATGCCTAGAGCTGAGTTGCCCTGATTGTAAAGTTGCTACTACTACTACTACACCACACCACACCACATCACATCATTGTGCCTAGAGTTGAGTTGCCCCACATCATTGTGCCTAGATTGCGAATGATGTGATGGTGAGAAGTCTATTAGTGGGATTGATGGCCGAGTGGCTAGCGCTCTGGCAATCGGTGCCGCAGGTCTCAGGCTCCAGTGCTGGTGATACCATGGATGCTTGTAGTAGTTCGAATCCACTTTAAACCGTAGATCCCAGTATAATATGACTGTTGGGCGTAGAGTTGACAACCTACCCCCGTGAAAAAGAAATCATCTCATGTTTCGAATTTGCCAGTAAGAAGATTGCCTTGGTCCTCCATAATGCGTTGCGCCATTGAAGAATATCAGTAATTATGAAAGTTAAAAATCTAATGATAATAACAAAGATTTATGTATCTATAAGAATTCTAATTTTATTTTATTTGTCAATATTTTCCTAAATCATATTAATTCATGATTCCAGGTGCTAGAAAATCAATTAAAATTTTGCTTAAAATTCGACTTCAAAATCTGAATAAGCAGAATTGTATCAATGTTATTGTTAATATTTACCTCTTAATTATTGCTGTATGGTAGATTCTACCCGGCACCTCACGAGACCAAGTATTTATCTTCTTTTCATTGGTGCAATAGCCCCATAGTGGGGAAGAGCCGTCTGCCTACCGTCAGATAGGTATTTATCAAATAATCAAAATCATCGGACAACGTATTATAAATTGCATTTTCTAAATATATTTAATCATTACACGATAAGAAATAAAATACTAGTAGCAAGAAAATATTACGGCCTTGGCCCACCATGAGAGGCTGTGGGCCACTGAAGAAGAAGAAGCAATAAAATATTATACGCAAACAATTAATAATTATTCTAGCTTAGATAAAATATTATAAAGCAATAATAAACCACAGACAGTTTTTAAATATATATATATATCTACAATTACTCTTTTTTTTTTTTCGTTATAAATAAAAATAAGCTATATTTAAGAACTAAAAATCAAAGATAAATTTGTTTTCATGAGGATTAAATGGGGAAAAAATAAAAAGAAAGAAAATGGGGAAAAAATATTTAAACTAAGAACTTTTATTATGGTTAACCATTCTGTATAAAATAACGTCATTTTAAAGAAGGGTAACGATTAACTTATAATTAATACTAATTAATATTATAGTTAATATTAAATAATAACCGAGCTGCAGTTATAATTATTACAATTTTGATAAATAAATGCATTTAAAGCAAAAGTAAGAAGATAGAAGATTTAACAAAGTTATTTTTTGCATAATTTTTTAATTTTATATTAGCTTTTTCTTAACTTTATTTAGACCGTATCAAACACCTTTTAAGTCATTTATATTTAAATATATATTATATTTCTAATTATTTTTCTTCCTACATGATGGCAACAGCAGCGGAGGTACCAATTATAGAATACTTACGACATTATTAAATACTCCATTATGTTAAAAATATATAACTCATTTAGAATAATACCCAAGTATTTAACAAATATAAAAATATCTCATGAAAAAAACGTAATAAGTCAAGTACTAAATCTAGTATTTTGTGGTGGACCCTAAAAATTCTTTATTACATTAGATAGTGTAGTAGATTAATGATTAAATTAATTATAAAAACAATACACTAAAGTGAATTAATTTGTGCTGAGTTTAAATTAAAAGGTAAGAATTTTTCTTTTTAAAAAATGTAAATATATATAATTTTGTATGTTTAAATTAAAATCCAGAAATTTCTAGATCTCTTTAGTTGATCGTATTTATGTCCTTACATAAATACAAAAGTAAGAGGATAAAAGAATTAACAAGTTATTTTATTGCATAAACTTTCATTTTATAATAGCTTTTCTTAACTTTATTTATTCCATATTCAAACACCTTTTAAGTCATTTGTAATTAAATACATATATATAATATGTATTTAAAGACATAATATGTTTCTAATATTTTCTTCCTACGTAATGGCAACAGCAGCGGATGAACCAGTTACGGAATACTTATGACATTATTAAATCCTGTATTAAGTTAAAAATATATAACTAATTTAGAATAATACGCAAGTATTTAACAAATATAAAAAGAAACATCATGAAAATGTAATAAGTCAAGTATTAACTCTAATATATCGTGTACTATAAAAAAATATTTTTTATTTTGTTAGATTGTGTATTAGATTAATGATTAAATTAATTATAAAGACAATACACTAAAAAGTGAATCTAATATTTCTTGGTGACCATAAAAATTCTTCATTGTTTTATATAGTGCATTAGATTTATGATTAAATTAATTATAAAAAACAATACACTAAAGGGAATCTAATATTTTGTGGTGACCCTAAAATTCTTCATTTTGTTAGTAGTCTATTAGATTAATGATTAAATAAATTATAAAACAATACAAAAGTCAATCTAATATTTAAAAAAATCCAAACTAAAATCTGAATCTAAATCCAACTTCTGATCATAAAAATTTTTTATTTTGTCAGATAGTGTTTTAAATTAATGATTAAATTAATTATAAAAACGATACACTAGAGTGAATTAATTTTTTGTGTTGCTTTTAAATTAAAAAACGTAAAAATTTTCGTAAATTTTCGTAATTACGTAAACATTTTTAAAAATATATCATTTCATATGCTTACACTATGTCCAAGAAATAGATCTCTTTTAGTTGGCGGTATTCAAGTATTTACATAAATTTCACAGCTCATTTTCAAAGAACCGCAACTCTTAGAAACCAATTTAACGGTACAATCCGAAACATCTGTTACTTACCCAGAAATATTTTATCAGCATACCCCTACCCTTCATGTTTATGCAACTGTCGAAAGGGGTTGCTTTTCAGGCTGATCTGAATAAACTTTGCAATTCATGCCGAACCCGAGTCAAGGGGGGTTCACACGGGAAGACCTCCCTTTAAAGCTTTCTGTTTAGCGTAATACTTGAGTAGCAAGAATCGATCTGTGCTTTCCGGTTCCCCCTTTTGCAGCTTACATTGCGTCCAAATATTCAAAGCTATGCATGTTTTGACATATACGGTATTATTGTTTCAAGAATGACTGTGCAGTTTTCTATTATTTAAGGTACCAGTTGTTTTTTCATTTTTTATTTTTTATTTTTTTTTTAACTTCTGTCAAACCTGTTTTTATGAGGTGGATAGGGATACAAATTTCAGTGTATTCTTTAATTTTTTTTTTTTTTTTTTTCACTTTCTAATACTTTTTATTTATATTATGCTTTTTTGGTGAACAATTTTTTCATAGACAACATAAAAAAGCACACAAAAAAAAAAATCTCTCAAAATCAAGTTAAATCTATAAAAATGTGCCTACAAAGTTCATGTCGGCGAATTTCTTATTTGTGTAATTATATTGTTTCATATTTGTGTAATTACTACAGACATCAAATATATATATATATATATATATACTATATATACATATATTCAGTTTCTATCACTTCTTATTTGTATTATGTTTTCGGTGAACAATTTTTTTCATAGACCACATCCAAAAAAGCACAAAAAAGGTAGCAAAATAATCTCTCAGAATCAGGTTAAGTCTATAAAAAATGTGCCTACAAAGTTTCTAGTTTCTTATTTGTGTAATTATATTGTTTCATATTTGTAATTACTATAGACTCTAACAGTTATATATATATATATATATACATATATATATATTTGTTAGAGTCTATAGTAATTGGTAAGCAATCCTCAATGGCTTGTTTTGAGAATCACACTCACTTCAATCACTGCTATGCACGACACATTGCCATTACATACAATTTTTACAAAAATATACAGAACGAAAATTATCATTATTTAGCTGAGACATTGTACATTGCAAAAACATAGCAATATTTACAAGAATTCCAGAGTTTTGGGGGTATTTCTTGGTAATGAAACTTTATTATTTTTCCTTTATTTTGTTGTTATCGTTTATTATCTGTAGAATTTCTTTCTTCTTTCGAATATCGAGCTCTACAAAAATCATAATTTTGTGACATGAAGCCAAAATTATGTCCTTCCACATTAAGATCAAGTCATATTCGTTTTGATTTCGGTTTCTTTTTCCATATTCGGTTCTTATTTCTACTTGATTTAACCTCTATGATTTCGATAGGTCCTACGATATTTATTAGTTTTTCGATAGCACTTACTATTACTATATTTTTTTAACTCTAGTAATGTTTCTCAACTGAAATCAAATTCATAAAAAATTAATGTTACCCAATTTTTATTGCAAATGTTGAAAAAGTTGGCAATATGTTTAATTTATTATTGAAATTTATTGCATTATGTTTTTGCTCCACAATGCATAAAAATATGGTATTTTTGAGGAAAAAGAGAAATATATATATATTCATAACACTATGTACAATCTCATATTTCATTCTCATAAAAAGTTAGTAAACATCGGAACCCCAAGGGGGCTGCAGATCAGGATTAAGATTGGCTGGCGTTTTATAATATGAAATTTTGTACGTGGTAGAAACCCACCTTTAGAGTTAAAAACAACCCAGGCATGTTTTTCTAACAGTTCTATTCATGTCTTGGTAATTACAGTGAAAACAATAAAATAAATAACCCAACTCTGCTTTTGTGGGATGGTGATACTGAAGAGAAATCTGTAAGTCTAATGATACTTTCAAAATTACTAAAATAAAGCAAGACATCAAGTTCCTTAATGAAAATGGTAAATACATCACTTTCCAGTGGATTCCATCACATGTTGGAATTAATGGAAACGAAAGAGCAGATCTTCTAGCAAAAAAAAAAAAAAAACAGAAGTTTCTGGACAATGTCATATCTCTCTTGGCTCTTTGAGAAGAACAATACAGGACAAAATTGAGTCATCGTATATTAACTATTATCTAACAAACGAAAAAGTCTGGGAGAAAATCGAGAACGACTGGAAAAAATTTAGTGGAAAAACTAGCAAAGAGGCTGTTGCCAATCTTAGATTAAGAACTCGACTGCCTGGCCGAACATCTGGCCAAAATAAGGATTGATACATATATTTTATGTAAGACAGAGAAAATAAATAAGGCCCATCTACTTGCTTGCTCAAGACTGGAGTCATGTGTGTCTGGAGAATGTAAGAACAGCAACAGAATGGTAATTTGTGTACTGGAGGGCCAGAGAAAATATGCACACAGACTTTTATTATGATCCTTCTAGCTTTTCAAATTTTTATTATTAGAACATTTAACTTGCTTTTAACTGTTTTTAAGACCTTTGACCATTTTGTTAAGAATTTCTGGTCTTTTCTCTTTGTAATTTTGATTTGTTTATATGTTCTTTTTTTTTTTTTTTTAAGGTAAGTGGCCAAATTTGTATAGATTGAGTTTCAATAAACCTATAGGTAACAACAACAACTTCAAAATTTCCAGCTGTTTTATTGAATAGGGTGTTTGTTAAAAGTTTCTCTCGGAATCCTGGTATTTGTTAAGTGCAAGTTTTAACAGAAACGTATTTCAGCTGTTAATGCGTTTTTAGAAAGTAAAGTGTGAATGTATAACTGTTTTTTAATAAAAATTGTGTTGATGGGGATTGGGGATGCTGCTGCTTTTATATTTATGCTACGTTGTGCACCACAATCCTGTATTAACGACTAGTGAATAGTTAGATTTTTTATTGTACGCTTTTACCCCCTTTTTTTTTTTTTTGTTAGGAAAATAAAAGGATGGAATAAAACAAAAATAAAAATAAAAATTATAAAATCGAAAACTTATAAAAATTCGGTCCTGATTACGGCCTTTTTTTTTGTGTGTGTGGATAATTCGTATTTACTTTGCAGCATCAATCATCAATGGCTCTCACCGTTCAGCATAATCCCTTGTTTGCATTTGTTTTATTTCAAATGAGTTCATACTCTGTTTATTTTTCAATAGTTTGGCATCGACAACTGGTCCCTAATTGTACTGAATTTAAGTTTAACTTTAATTTCTTTTGTTTTGCATTTACTTTTTTTTGCATTTTTATCTTTTTTTTTTTTTTTTTTTTTTGAGTATCATTTAACTTGAAATTTAAAGCATATTTATGAATTAAGATGAGGAGATTTAAAAGGGTATTTCCCCCTGTTGGTACTCCGTAATCGGTATAGTTGCCAGTTGCCAGGGATGCTGCTGCATGTTGAAATAGCCAACTGAGAAAGTTGATGTTGCAAATACAGAGTGGTTAACTCTAAATGGGGGCCTGATTATTTTTAAAATATTAAATAAAGACTGCAAACCACAGTGCTTAGTATGACTTCAGATGATAAACAATTTCAAGGAGCATTACCTAAGAGGCATTATATGACAAATCACAAGTAGAAATTCAAACACACTTTGTAAATAATGGAAGTCTGCGATCTATTAAAATAAATATATATATATATATATATATTCGCCCCAAAGCTATTTTTACCAATGAAATAAAATAACAGAAAAAAGCTCCGATGGCTTTTTTTTATTTCATGACATATAATGAAAGATAAACAAGCGGATGGTAAATCATTTTAATATCTGTACAGCAAAAATACCACAAAATAAAGTCGAAAACAAAATTCAAACAGTATTCTTTTAAAGCTATATTAGGAGGTGGAAGATATTAGCATTTCTTAAGAAGGAAGAAAGGGAGGAAGAAAGGGAATATTCTCCCTAACCACTCTGATACCTGATGGTGTTTTATAAATCAAATTTGACTCTCAACATATATTAATTTGGATAGTCCTGGGTATATTAACAGAAATCCATTTCTAAATTTTGAAGAAATATTTGTTCTTATCTTATACAAAGCTAACCAAAAATTTTGCATCAGTTGCGCATTTTTTAATATTTAATATTTATATATTTTTTAAAAAATTTATTATATGGTGCGATATATTGGTTAATGGAGATAATTTTTTTCGAGTTATCATCTAGTGTAATTTTTCTCACCTTTTCAAATTTGTAAATTGTATTAAAAGGTGGCATCCGTGGTTTAAAAATTGTAGTTCAAAACTACATAATAAAAAGCACAATAACTTGATTTTTTTTTTTAATATTTACAATAAAATTATTAACAATTCCCATTTTCTGTTTAATTAACCAATTAGACAATGATAGTAATGATAAATATTGAAGAAGAATATATTTTTTCACTACTCTATTATTCTTTTCTCAGTAGCTTTTATGATGAAATTATTTTCAAATTCTGGTAAGGTAGGAAAGCCTATATTGTTTAAGGATGCAAGTACTAAGGATACAAGTTTAAGGATACTGTCCAACAGGGCGGAACAGACATCCCATGAGTATCTGCTCATGGATGGAGGAAAAAAAGGACAGTTTCTTTTGTGGATAGGTAGAAATCTGACTTGGCTCAGTCGCTTTCCTGGAGGACTTTTAAGGACAACCACCCGCATTTACATATCGTATGGGAGAAAACCCAGAAAACTCCCATCCAGGTAGTACGACTAACGAAGCAAAACGCAAATGATCTTCACGAATCTATCAGTGGCCTGATGGCCAATTGGCTAGCACTCTCTGGCCTTTAATTGGTACAATATGGTTTCAGGTTCAAGTTCTGGAGTGACAGGGTTGTTTGTTAAGTAGTTCGGAATCCACGTTAAACTATAGGTCCCGGTCTAATAAGCATAAAGTGTGCAAAAAAAATGACCGTAGAGGGGACAAGCCAAATATTTCGTTGATTGCAGTTCCACGGCCACATATATTTCAAGTGTTGTTTCGGATTCTCGGCTGTTCAATTACTGTGCAAATGTGTACTCAATTCTCTTTCTACTGTTGGAATTGATTTTTAAAACTTAATAAAAACTACAAAAAATGTGTTTGGAATTCATTAAATTAAAAAAGGTTTCCTTAGGGAAAACGTCTTCCTCTCTTCATTGAAATCGATTTCTATGAAACTTGAACTGCACAGCTAAGTATTTTTTTAAGCAAATATCAAATTTATTTCCGATTTTTTTTACTAATTACAATAAGCAGTTTGATATTACGATGCAATTGGTAGAACCAACACTGTAAAGACAGGCTTTAGCTCGGATGAAATATGCTTCTGTGAACATTTAAGAACAGAAAATTAAATTCATAATAACTCAGGGTAAATATTATGACATTGTTTTCTTTCTAAATTTATTTTTGTATGTTTATTGATATAAAGTTCTCCCTTTCTTAAAATATTAATTTAAAAATTGCAAACCCGTTTAAAAATTGAAAATTTGCAATTTATGCTTCACTTTTATTTCTGTTAAAGAATGTATACGAATACGTTTAATATTTTTCTTATGTTTTCCCCCTACATTTCATGTATTTTACCATTAAGAAAGAATATTAATTCTTGCAAAATTTTCCGTTATTTTCTTATCAGAAATATATATTATTCACACAGCATTTTTATATATTAATTTTTACACTTTTCCTTCAACTTCGCCGTTTTTTCAGTTTTTTTAACAAAATCTAGGATGTGGTAAAAATCGTTTGTGATGCAATTAAGTAAAACCGATCTTGCACGTTATTTCAAATGTTCAAAAAATATTGTGAAAAAAACTATATTAACAAAACTCACCTTTTAAAATAACAATGTAAACTTTCAATTTCTCATTGTGTTGAGAAATTTACGCTGTTTTAGATCAAATAAAGCATGTATGGGATGCTTTGGAGAGATGCCTTTCAGTACAATTACACAGTCTAGTCACATTAATGTGACCACCTGTCAATTAATGTATATTAATCAATGTATATTAATCAATTATCAATGTATATTAATCAGTTATCAATTAATGTATATACCTTGTATATTCTGGCTTTAAGTGGTATTTAAGTGATATTAAGTGGAATTCTTTATATACACTCCACTGCAATGTGCTGCCACCTGCCTTTCGTGATTGGTTATTTCACGTTGATGTCGAAAGTAGGTGGTGGTCACATTAATGTGACTGGACTGTGTATATCCTCTGAAGAACACTCAACAACTGAAACAAATATTGAGAACTGGGCAGTCTTATCTTAACAACTGTTGGATAATTTGGTGTTGAGTATGGAGAAAGTGCCAAGCAGACATTGTAGTTAAGTAAGGTCTGCAATGGTTACGGTACATATTTTCTATTATGAAACATATGTTTGTTATTTTACTTCATGGGCACACAATCATTTCGATTTTTTTTTCTTTCGACAACCATTTCGGGGCTACTCTTCCGATAAAGTCTTATGTTTAATTCTATGCTGTATACATTCGATTCAATATTGCATTAACATGCGTTTTTATCCTTTAATTACAAAATACTGTCTCTGTAATGATTTTTGTTGTTGTTGTTGCCTAACAGGTGATTTCTTGTGGAGTTACGGTGAAAAAGTCGTCGCTAAAGTCTTGCCACCAGGGTGCGTGCGTGCGTGTATGTATATATATATATATATATATATATATTTAAATTTAAATGAATCTTTTATTTTGTACTGCAATATATTTAAAGTAATTCGTATTTCAATTAAATAAACATTTATTCTAAAAACGGCATGTCAAAACAAAATTCAGAGAAAAATGTAATATATTTTTGCTATTAAATAATTTAATAATCATATTCTTATAAGAAATAAAAAAAATTTGAAGCTGCACGAAGAATAAAGAAAAATTTCTAGACTTTAAAAAATACAAAATTTATTAATAAATACATCCATTACTAAAATGTATCCAATTCAGTAATGATGTATTTATTAATATATATTAAACAATTACTTTATTATTTATACCTTAAATAAATAAATATATATACATATGTATATATATATATTTATAAGACAGATAAAGTTATGTCTCTCCCTCATATATATATATACAGTGGGTAAAAAAATATTGGAATTGCCTTAATTTATTCATATTGACAAATAAATAAAACGTTATGCAATTTTAGCTGTCGTAATTAAATACAAGACATCTTAGATATATAAAAATAGTAAAAATTTTATTTTAATGTGCATTTTCTACGATTTTTTTCTTTCAAAAACGAAAATTTGCATGTCAAAAAAAGTATTGGCAAAGTTTTAACTGCTATGCAAATTTTGTTACATTGAAGTCACGTGTTTCGGCTGATAAGAAACTCTACCGGTATAAAGTCTGCAAAACTACTCCAAAAGTGTCTATGCATTATTTTGCGATTACTGCAGTAAAATGACTTCGAAATCGAAGGAGTTGGACGTTAGTGTTAAAAACACGATTATTAGGCTCAGAAATGAAGGTTTAACTTATCGTGCAATAGGAGTGCAGTTCAATATAAGTTCATTTACTGTCAGAAGTGTTGTAAAAAGTTCAAGGAAACAGGATCAACGGAAAATAAGACTAGAAGCGGACGACTCGAAAATTTTCTACAAGAGAAGAACGTGTCATTATTAACAAGGTTAAGAAAAACCCTAAAATAAGTGCACCCCAGATAGCTAGAGATGTTGCTTTCACTTAGCAAAAGACTTTCAGCGTACAGACTGTACGGAATGTTTTACACGAGAGAAGTTATTATGGAAGGGCAGCTAGAAAGAAACCATTCATCTCGGAAATAAATAGGAGAAAGAGGTTAGATTTCGCAAAATCCCACGTTGATTTATCTGAAGAGTTTTGGAACACAGTTATTTTTTCCGACGAATCAAAGTTTAACATTTTCGGCAGTGATGGACGACGATATGTGTGGAGGAGGCCAAATACTGAATTGGAAAAGCAACATTTAACTGCTACTGTAAAACATGGTGGAGGCAGCGTCTTGGTTTGGGGCTGTATGGCAGCTAATGGAATTGGCAACCTGCATTTTATTGATGGTATTATGACAGCACGTACATACATTGACATTTTGCGCCAGAACTTAAAAAATCAGTGCCCAAAATCTTGGCTTGGGAACATCATTCGTTTTTCAACAAGACAATGACCCCAAGCATACAGCGAATCTCACCCGTGAATGGCTACTCTACAATGCTCCTCGCCAATTAAAAACCCCACCTCAATCGCCTGACATCAATCCAATTGAAAATTTATGGCACCTGTTGGATCTAGAAATCAAGAAACATAAAATTTCAAGTAAAGACGACCTCAAACGTTTACTCTTGCAAGAGTGGCACAAAATTCCCAACAGTACAACAAAGACCTTAGTTTCCTCTATGAGAAATAGATTACAAGCTGTTATAGATGCAGCAGGTATGCATACAAAGTACTAAACATATACTGATTTTGTTTTCGCTCATAATTTTGTCAATTTCATAATTTTGCCAATACTTTTTTTATCATGTAAATTTTGGATTTTCTCGTAGATTTTGACCAAAAAAATATTTAAATGAAAATTTCGTTATATTTGTTTGTCTTTTCTCCTTCTGCAATCGCTATGTTAAAATATAAATAAATAAATATATATATATATATATATATTTATAAGACAGATAAAATTATGTCTCTCCCTCATATATATATCCCTATATATACATATATATATAAGGGAGAGACATAATTTTATATGCTTCATTTTAATTAACATTTTTAAAGAATTTGGACTCAATTCGGAGTGGCAGAGCGAAAGACCGCTTACACTGTGAAAGGTTCTAAGTATTTGCAGTCAGAACAAAATTATAAACTTATCACTAAACGTGGTCTTCCATAGGTTTAGTTTGTCGCTCTACGGTAATTTTGTACACACGAGTGTTAATCAGACCGGGACCTACAGTTTAAAGTGAGTTCCGAACCATTAACAAACATCCATGCCACCGCCAGGATTTGAACTTGAAGTCTGTGGCACCAAAGGCAAGAGCGCAGCCAATTGGCCATTAGGTCGCAGTCGTCTATAAGGAGAGAACTAAGAGCCATAAAATAGCGATAAGTTAAAGAAGTACAGCAGTTAGAAGAAACTCCTACTAGAAAATGCAGAACTAATAGGGGTTAGTATAGCAACAGAATTTGTAAGTTGCAAGTCAGGAAAAGCAAAACAGTTGTGTGTGTGTATATATATATACCTAAAATCTAAACAGGTTAAACCTAATTTATCCCGAATTGGTAATTTTTCAATTCCTTCTATTAGCTCACACTCTCCCTATATATATCTTGTTCAAATTTTCAGGCGTTCATAAAATACTTTTTATTCATCCACTCAAGTTCAAATGCATTTTTTTGAACTTGTAGTGGATGACACTTGATGTTAATACAGTTTTTTCAAATATTAATTCAGTAATTAAATTTAATTAATTAATTTTAGTTTTTTTTAGATTTAAGTTGCATATATCTACCAATAGATGGCACCACATAAACTTAAAAAATGAATGAAAAGTATTTATAAAGGACTTTCTGCAATATAGTGGAAAAAAAGTAGGAATTGACTTTAAAAATATTTTTTTATATTACTTGTTTTACAGAATATTGATCAAATTTCAAAAAAATTTCTTTTGATCTTGCGTTTGTATTGGAAAAATAACAGAGGATAGTTAGATTTTGAATTTGAAGAAGGATTTTATGACAGTTTGCCGATTTTGGTTCTGAATGACATTTATTATAACGGTGACGAGTGGTTGCACAGTTAGAACAAGTTTGATTATTTAGGCAAGCTGCCTGTGAGTATCCATATCATTGGAAGTTGAAGTACTTTAAAATGTCTTCCCGTGTCGTATACGGCAGTTAAGGCTTTGCTTTTGGAAGGATAGAATCAGAAAATATCAAAAATTACGTTTTGTTGGTACAGTTTCAGGGCCTTTTGTAATCTGATTCTTCAAACGCAATAAACACATTGGTCGCCTAATTCTTGTTTTATTTGAATTAATTGAAGAGATATTAAATCAATCTTAGATATGATGCCACGACAAATACTTAAAAAAGAACCTACACTGCAAAATCAAGCAACTTTTTTGTCTGTAACTAAAAATAACTAAACAGTTAAAGTATGCTTTTATTTAAAATGCATAAAATAATTCATAATCTAAAAAACAAAATAATTTATCATACAGTATAATGGAGATTAAATAATTATCTTCGCAAAAATCATTAACAATTTAATATCAAAAATATTAAAAGTACAGCAGCAATACTATATAAACTACAATCATTTTGCAATATAATCAATCACTTTGCAATATTATAGAAATAATTAATTCTTACATGTTTGTATACCTATTAAGTTAATATATTCTAAACGTTTGCAAAGCATTTTCACCGAGATTGACAGGTAAAAAGATTATTAAATTCTTGCATTCTTTGAATTTTAAAATATTTGTGCCAGAAGGGAATTTGAGTTAGAATACTTACTCTGAAAAATTGCAAAGAAACTATAAGGATTCACATCAAAAGGTTAAATATGGTTGGGTAAGTGTCTAGATATATGCTGTGGCTTTTATCACAACTACAAGAAATTATAAAGTTTAATCGATCATTAATTTTTATTCAATCTTATTATTCTTATATAAAAATATATATTATACTTAGAACCGTAATGAGGAAATGGCTTTAAAGTTAATGGAATACTTTAAAGATAATGGCTTATAGTTTTGTTAAATCAATTCAAATGAGTCTTTTTTTTTTTTTTTTCCTAATGCAGCTGGCAAACACCTAGACAGCTGTCTTGGATGCCTTAAGGCAAGGGCTGCACAGACGTTACTCACTTTGCATTACCCAGGGGGCACGTGTAACTTGAAGATAAGACATGGAGTAACAATGCCCCCGCAACGCTCTACGATCATATTAGACCGGAAGCTACGGTTTAAAGTGGATTCGAACCACTACAAACATCCATGGCACCGTCGGGACTCGAACCCGAAACCTGTAGTACCGAGCGAGAGAACGCTAGCCACTCGGCCATTCAGGCCCACATTTCTAATGTTACATTCTATTATACAAGCAATCCAAACTTTTATTATATTATGATAATAAACGCGTGATATATATATATATATATATATATAAATTGTTAACGAAAATAATTTAATCTTTTACTAACATCAATCTACATGATAATTTTTTTTTTAAATAAAAACTTATTTTATGAAAAGAGTTCAATTCTTATTATTTTCTACTTATTAATCATAAATATACTTTATCAATCAAATAATTCAATTAAAAGCCATTTTGCAGCAATGAATAATCACTCTTTTATATCGTTATCTAGTTACTTTAATTAAAAAGGGATTCACACCAAATACTAAAATCTCAAGATGTAGAACGTCAATCCAATGTAAACCTAATTTTTTTTTTAATAAATTTTTAACAGCTATATTTTGCTTTTAAAGGTAGATAGAAATGTCCATTTGATAAAAATATAATAATAGCAGCTTTAGATGAAATTCGTTCTGAATTCTCATTATACAAACTACAGAACCATAAATTAAATTTGATATAATGGTGAACATTTCAGTAAGAGATTTCTCTAGCTGTTACTGTTTAAATTTTTAGAAATAACTTGATGCAATAACTTTTCTTTTTATGAAGTTGAAATTCGTATTTATTTGGAGTATTCGTATCCATAAAATTAGTGAATTTAAAAAGATTCTGGGATTCTATGAGTAATGAAACGTAAATAATAAAAAAAATAAACATTCAGAAACAAGCGGATGTAGTTATATGAAAAGCACTGGAAAATTAGGCACTTATGGCGATATTTTAGGGTTATTATTCTAAATGTTAAAGACAGTCAAGTTCACGGGGGAATAGAGAATTACTATTATCCCTTAATACAGGGATGGGCAAACTACGGCCGCCGGAAGGTTCTATCCGGCCCGCGGATGGAATTTTAATTTAACGGTCCGAGGCAAATTAAAAGAAATATATATTTATATATTATATATCCATCTCCTTTTCTACTTTGATTAAATATTTTTTTTTTTTTCTTCCTTTTTTTTCAAAGGACTGATGATCTTTTTACTTTCTCCATTTTTGTTTTGCAAAACATAAATTGATACTAATATAGATCGATACCATGCCTTTCAACGTAAATTGTGAAGCAGTGAGGTCAGATTTGCAGGTTGAATTATTTGAGTTGCAATCTAGCAATCATCTCAAGCAGTTGTTTCTAAATATTCCAACGTTATAGTTCTACAAATCATTATCGAAAGTAAGTTTCTCAAATTTAATATATCATGCCCAGAAAATCAGTGCTATATTTGCTTCATCTTATATATGTGAACAAGTGTTTTCAACTATGAACCTTAGAAAGAATTATTTCAGAAGTAGACTGACAGATGAGCATTTAGCCTCGTTTCTTAGAATCAGTACATCTCACTTCGAACCTCAATATAAGGAACTTTTAAAAATGAAATCGCAATTTCATTCATCTCATTAACATATTTAAATTGTAATACCTGTATATTGTTTTTAAAATTTTAGAAAAATTTATCTTGACCCGCCAAACTTTTATTTTTCGATTTATGGCCCGCGACCGAAAATGTTTGCCCGTCCCTGCCTTAATACTAACATGAAATAAAAACGAAATTGCATGAAAAGATAATGAAAAGGTATAACGGCAGAAAGATGTAACCGGGCAAATATGCTATTCGTTTTTAGAATTAAAACGTACAATTTGATCAAAATTTTTAAAAATAGGACAAAAGGAGAACTAAAAAAATAATTAAATTCACAATTAATAGTTGAATAATATTAATAATTTTTGAATACGTTATTCAAAACTTTTTTTTTTTGCCGTAAACTTGCATTCTATGAATAACAATAATTTTCTGCGAAAGATCTAAGTTGACTATGTTATATAAATAACATAGTCAACTTAGATTGCCCCCAGTATAGATTTAAACAGACATATTTTATGTAAGTACACAAAAAGAATTATAAAAAAAAAAAAAAAAAAAAAAATGTATAGGGGGACAATTTGTCAGTGCCTACCTCGACTCTTTTTTACTTCGAACTGCAATCATTTCGGTCAATGTTTAGATCTCATCTTCATCATCTCATTTTCATTTCATCATCATATTATATCATGCTGTTTTACTGATTCATCGTAAACCCCACACGTTCAGCAATTCAAAAATTTTTATTTTTGTGGCATCGACTAGTGGCTCCTAATTGTACAGAATTTTTAATTTAAATTTTTTTATCTTACTTTCATTTATTTTTTTAATTTTTAGAAACTTTATTTTTTACCATATACTAACCTTAAGCAGCCAATTAAAAATCGTAAATTTTATATATGAATTAAGATGAGGAGGTTAAGGGGTCTATCCCCATTAGTACTCCGTAAACGGTACGCCAGTAGATCTCATTTCTGCAGCTAACAATAGATGGCAGCAGCGCATGAAGAAGATAATGATCTGGCCGTGTGAGTGAAATAAAAGGAATTGTATGATTTTCCAAATCATATAATTATATGAATTGAAAAATCATATTTTGTAGCAGTGCATATTTGAAGGGCTGAGACCACTATTCATTGAATATTTAAAGAAAAGTGTCGGTTATCCATTGTTTCAAATCGAGTGCATTCTGATGTGTATGGATACTAAAGTACTATATGCAGTTGCAAGATTCATGAACAGCATCAATAAAATTTAAAAAGTAAACGTAAAACAAACATTTTTTTTTTTCTTAAATCATGTTTCATTCTCGATGTGTAAATATATTTGTATTTAGTGTAGGTAATGAAGTACAAATACACTTTAATATTTACAGAAAGTTTAATTTAGTATTCTAGTAAATACTTTACGTTGATGAAACATTCTTTGTACTTTAATATTTAATAGTTGAAAACATCTATAATAATGATAAACTCATTCGTTAATTATTACTTATGAAAGGCTGTTCATACTAGTGTAATCTCTAAATCTATCTAGAGACGACCTATGTAACTCGTGCTCATGTATACTCTTATTTTCGTCTAACAAAAAATTACACGGGAATGTCAATCAGATTATAGCGTACCAAGTTATTTTAGGGTACATACATAGTGCCGATAAATAATAGTCACAAAGGGGCAGGACCAAGGTAGACAGTGTTTTTATATGCACCTGGATTGCACATTAGTAGAAATTTTATGTATTACAAATACACGAAAGTACAAATTGAGCTTACAATAGTATTTGAAGAAATGAAATCTTTAATGTTTGCATTTATTTTATAAAAAAATAAAATGAAATAAATCTATACATGCTATGGGGTCCCTAGCATTTTGCCACATTATTGTTCCTAATAAACTAATGCTAGGCGTTATTTCTTCATCATTTCATAACGCCTCTTCATAACGTCCTTTCTCTCTGTCCAAAATATTCTGACTGCCATTATTCCACTCACTTTGGACAAAATGGTTGAAATCGTGGACCGCATCACAAAGAGTTTTCTGTTTAATCAATAAACCCCATGAAAATAAGGTGATTTATGACATACTAAAATTAAATTTGCATATTAATTCTTTCACAAAGTAAAAGCTATGATCAAAATCGTGATTCATGAGAAAATAGCAAATCAAAAAATAATGAATATTACTGGTCTTGTCATAAATTTGGTCAAAAGGCCTGAAAATGTTTCTCCTTGCAAATATATAAACCCACAATCGGCAAGTGTAGAAGCGACTACAGCCTCGTCAAGAATTTATTGTCGCTTCACCATGATTTTCCCCAATGATACTGGTGTTGTGGTGAGGAAACATTACCCAAATTGCTCTTTCTACAGCTAGCAGTTTTAAAATTGATACTCTTTGTAAGTTAAGTGTGAATGATAAGCATTCCATTAAAAGTGTATCAGATGACTGTATTTATTATAAACTGTTAAAATAATTTCCTTAAATATTAAAACACCTTGTCCTGATCAATAGAAGAAATAATCGATAGCTCATATTCAAACTATTGATTGTCTTAACTGTTAAAGCAGGCTGCCTCGTTGTAATTGTTAAAGTGGAATTTCAAACTACCATATTTGTCCTTGATCACACATGTTCTACCAAAAGTAATTATACATCCTTGTTACGTATTGTACTAAAAAAGACAGCACTAAATGGAGACTACCAAGCACATAATGCTCAAACATTAGAAGATAATTATGGAGTTCCCCATATCTTAAGTTTTATTTATTTTAATGGAACCATTTATTTTCATATAAATGTGATTTAAGCCTGATATCAAATTCATATAAATCCACAAAAATTCAATCATTACTCCCTTCAGATTACTTGAGAGCAATAGAATGGAATTTGGGCTGTCTATAAATCGTTGGAACGTAGCTAATGCATTACAACATATACCAAAATCTTTAAAAATCATGGTCTTCATATGTATACACATTCGTTGCTTCCTGTTCCGTTAAAGAGAACCTCAAAATATTATTTGGACAATTACTACATTATGGTTGGTCTCAGCTTAAAAACATCAAAATGAATTGAGTTTCCTCCATTGAATTTCTATGATTTCCGAGTTTGATATTTTCTCACAGAATGTGTATACCATACTTTAAATTTTCCTAAACGAATTACTGTCGCACAATTAAGCGATTTCTTGATTTATTTATAGACGTTTCATGCCAAAAGTTGCAACTTAAAATTTAATTAAAGAGACACTTGAAAAAAAAAAAAAAAAATCTCAAATGTACTTTACAAACCAAACTTAAGACTTTATTCAATGGATTGAGGCAGCTGAGCAATCATTTTCCGAAGCAAAAATGTCCTGGCTGCGTCAACCTTTCTCCAACACCCTATTCCTGCTACATAATTAAGTATCTACAAAATTAATTGCTATCTAGGTTATTAAGGACGCTAGTGACGTTACTGGTTCCTTTATGCAACTTAACCAAAATAAACGAGAAAATATTTCATTTTTAGGTTTTAAATTGACAAAAAGTAAACAAAATTTTTTTACATACAATAGAGACCTCTCGGCAATATATACATCTGTCAAACATTTAAGGCAATGAGTAAAGTCTCCGATTTTACTATTTTCACTCACCAAAAACATCTTTTATAAGTCTTCAAACAGAAGCCAGACAAATATTCGCCTCGACATATTTTGAAAAATATATGTATGATATACTAAAAGAGTTGATAACAGTATAGTAGAGGCATCGTGGTAAATTGAAGTAGACATCATTTTTGAAAAATATGCACTTGACCAGGAGCAAGATCTTGAACTTTAAATTCTACTTAATGACAGTTCTTCACTTTGACTAGAAAAATATAATTTTTCAATTGCAAACAAATAAACAATTGCTTAATTGACAAGTCATACATAATATTTCATCAACTTCACATCTACCAGGTTGAAGTCTATTGAATTCAAAATGAAACTCTTTCCTTTTATTAAAAGGCATCGCTAAGCATTCCTTTTATTAAGGCATTTTTTTAGAAGGGAATATTTATCAATATTAAAGAAAATCAAAGTCATTTGCATGTTATTTTTTAATGTTATCTCTATTGGTTAAATGATATGATAATTTGATGGCTAAACACAATTAAGTGCACCTACATTAATAGCAGCATGTTGTTAATTAAACAGCGAATTTTTTATCAAAGCAACATGTGTAAAGATTATTATTATTATAAATGTAACATAATTTACATGATTATATTAGAAAGTATCTAAATACTTGATACAGTTACTTAGCAAATGATGCACCTATTATATATGCAACTTCATTGCCTAAATCAAAGTAATATAATTATCATTGCTAATAAAGAATTATGGAGAATGTTACTTTTATGTTTGCAAGATTAGGCAATTGTTGGCAAATAATGTCAAGCCTTAAAATTCCCCAGTAAATTTCATCAACTATTAAACCTTCATCACTTTTTATAACAAATTATTAACTTTTGAAGCAGCCCATATAAATATCTTGTCTATTCATTATTTATTCTTCAAAATTAATACATTCTTCCCTCCTTCGAATAAGTCACGATTGTACAAAGCAAAAGTCACATTTTAATGTTTTTAGATCACTATAATATACACACCTAGGTTGTTTTTTTTTTTTTTTTAAACTAGTTTTATAACTTTTGCAAGAATCTAAATTTTTAACAGAAAAATCCCTTTGAATTTAATATGTAAAATTATTTGCAAAAAAAAATGTATTTTTAAAATATGTAATAATGTAAAAAATTTTTTTGCATAATTTTGCATGTAAAATTAATTTGCATATAAAGAAATATTTCTACAGCAATTTTTTGTTTTACATATTAGTAATAATGAAATCAGTCCTTGTTTATGTCACTTAAGAAATAAAACAATACCAAAAGGAAGATATTGATTTATTCTATTATTTCAACTACAACATGAAGTATGAACTTATAAAAACTAAATATTTTGAAAATACTTTCTAGGCAGTATAATTCTCACTATCTGATTTTTAGTACAAAATACACACAAATTTTAGTACAACAATTAAACCATTTACTTTTAGAAATACTCTGATCTTACACAATATTTTAAACATTCTTCCTTTCATTCTTGTATTATTTATAGAAATATTACATTTATATTCATTTTATAAGTACACTAATACCAACATATAAATAAGTTATAGTTCATAAAAAAGACAAGTTTTAATAACACATTAAATTATGATGTATATGAACATAATTTATAGCAACATTATGTATATTAATGAATTAAGATACAATGACATATGTTATACAAAATAATTCATATACGACTTTTATTTTAAATAAATTGTATAAGATTACTTTAAAATCTATAAAATGTTTACATGATAAAAAAAATGAATGGGACTGCTGCAGAAATTAATCCATCTAGGACGGGTTTTACTATACTGGGCGGATAAATCTTTAACAATTCTAAAAAACTATATGAGCAACCATGCAAAATCAGAAAATATAAAAAAATTAGATTTAACGGATTCTCTTTAAGTCAAATACATCCTTATATATAATAAATATTTAATGAAACATTTTTAGTAATTTCCTCTGATAAAAAGTTAACTAAAACGTTTAAAAATATTCCATGTCAACTAATTTTCAACACACAATTATTATTATTAAATAAATTATTTAGACAAAACATTACAAATTTCACTAATCATTTGCTGCATCACAGATTAATACTTAATTGTTTAATGGCATTACATAAAAAGTACAATTGTTTGCAGATTAAAATATTTTGATACCTTATTCAGTTTGTTTTTCCCACCTTGCTTCCCTTATATTGAAATCTTTATTAAATTTTAAAATTATTTTACATCTCCTTGTGGGAAAAAAATATAAAATACGATTCCGGTTTTCAAGTGCTAAAAAGCTATATATAATTAAATAAAGTTAATAAAAGTATAAAATAAATATTAACTGAATCTAAGAAGTTACACAAATTTTAATTTAAAAATTATAACAATAAACTGAAAACAAAAATAGAAAGGACTCTACAAAGAAGAAAATATAAAGGTAATAAAGGAAAATCACAATGCTAAAACTAACGAATAAAATCTTACATCACAGAAATTTATACTTTTATCCGTGATTTATTATTAGTATATATATTTTCAATTAAGTGCAGTAATTTAGATGGATTAATTGAAACCTCTGCAGCAAATACCTTATTATAGTTGAATTTAAAGCAACCGGAATTAACATAATACATACATAAGGTGTTTTTTTTTACACTAGGATTTCAATTTAATAAAATGATTCGATGCTATTAAGGTCTCAGTTAAAGATATATACAGGGTGTCTACTCAAGGTCTTTAAAGACTCTTAAGAATGTTTAGTTTACATATAAAGAATAACATTTTTTAATGTAATTATATTCTATTTGCTGTATTGCAATTTAGCATGTTTAAAACTAGAATAAAATATTCTTCATATTAAATATAAAAATACATTAATAAACTAAACAATAATTTTAAATGTTCAAAACAAATTTAATTCTTCACAATCAAGTTGTATTTCTATGATTAATAGTTTCACATAGTCTAATAATTAAAGAAATATTTAAGATCTTGGTCACCTGTTACTTGGTAGTCTAATAATTAAAGAAATATTTAAGATCTTGGTCACCTGTTACTTGGTAAACACCCTAATAAACTGACACTAAAGTTAGGAAAAATATATTTTATTTTCTATTAATCTAATGTTCTAAAACATTTAAATAGACCATGGTGACAAAAATGTAAGAATAGTAAAAAAAATAAGACAGCAATAGTGGAATGACAATTTAATATTGAGGTAGCTGTCTTTCAATAATATTTTGAAATGGAATATTATATGTTAGAAAACAGACTAAACACACCTAAAATACAGAAAGTGGTACATTATTAAGGCAGTTATTGTTTTTATACCATAACACAGATTAAAATCTTTTGTACCAAATAGGTATGAATTTCATTTTGAAATCATGTGCTTAACGATTTGACCACTTCAAAACACGCTGAACATGAAACCACTGTAAAAAATAACTACAAGACACATAAATATTACTTACTAGTTAATTAAAACTTTATACATATATATATATTTATAAAACATACTGTTGAGATATTAGCAACTTTTAAAAATATAATATACACATTACTATTTCCCAAACTATTATTTAAAGGGTTTTCGCAACTAGCACCAAGATGCATATAGATTAATAAAAACTAAAAAAAAAAACTGATACAATTACATATCCAAATTCTGACAACTTTCCTTCAACATTTAAATCTAAAGTCCTCTGATAACTTCCAGTTATTTTCGACTTTATCCAATCTAGTAACCTGAAAATAATTAGAAGGCATTAATTTTTGTTAGTCTTAGAGAAGAAAAAGTTTAAAGTGAAACCATTACATATACACGCACGCACGCACACGCACACACATCCATACATACATACGTAAAGATGTGATTCAAAAGTAATATTGCAAATCAATTTGTCTTATTAGAAACAGAACACACACTCAAAGAGAAAAAAATTATACAAAAATTGCTATATCTTTCACTACTAACTGAATTTCTTTAGAAAAAAATCATAATAGTTCAGACTAATAGTTTATTAGTTAATGGCATACATTAATGATGATAACTGTGAAATGCCTTTTTAAATACTTTTAAAAAGTATTTCTCTGATTTACCATTATAATCATACATAAAAAGTAAAGTACAAAAAAATTCTTAATATTCGAAAAAATAAACTTACCATAAGTCCTTAATATATGATTATATGTTGAGCAGTATCAGTAAAAAGGCAGGTAGCCGATGTTACATCTGGTGAAGAAACTGCAGTGCCAGTCTCGATTTTTATTAACAGAAATATTTTCAAAATGGATTAATATAGGATTACAGAAAATATTAATTTTTGAAATTAACAAAATGTTAAATTCTTAAGTAGTTTCATCGTTAGCATAAAATTAGATAAACAAAAATTTGGAGAGAAAATAACACAGTAAAACATAATAGTGGGGAGACAAGACTGATTACATGTATAACCTTTCCCATATTTGATTAATATTATAATTCCTTGTTTGTTATAAATGACTAGAAGAAAATGCAGCCAAGGAAAATTTATGTAGCATAAAATGTTGCTATATATATATTTTTAAAAGTATTCCATATTTAATTATTCAAAGACTACAATATTTAACAATCCCAGGACTAGAAAAATAAAACTATAAAACAGAAAGTTGAATTTAAAATAACATTTTATATATTGAATAATACAATTCATAATTGAAAACTTATAAAAATAAATAGCCTCATTGAATATAAATAAAATCTTCCTATGTCTTTCATTGATCATCAACAATTTTAATAAATATTCAGGTAAAAATTATTGCTTTGAATATTATTTAATTCCATCAGTTTAATTATTTCAATAAAATAAAATCATAATTTCCCATTCCAAACAAGTAATTTTCAAAGGAATGTGTTTAACATTCAACAAGGTAAAGTTTATATTCCAAAACACAAAAAACATAATATATTACTAATAATAAATATGAGACAGAAAAACCTTCATTTGCACAAATTTTTCTGGATAACATGGATGGATGGAAGACTAGACCCAAAATAATTTTCTTTAAATACTACACAAGCTCTTGGAATCAGCTACTTACAGCAATAAGTGCAATGCCTGCAGATTTTATTTTGGGCTTATGATCAAAATGCATAGTTATTTCTCTAGAAACTGAATTCTGCATATCAGTATTGTGAGCAATGTCAGCCTAAAAGAAAAACAAATTACTTAAATATCTATATAGAAAAGATAATTTTAGCATTTTGCAAAATCTCACTATTTTAAAATAGTTAACTATTATATTTATTCCTTTGATTTACTTGAAAGGGCTTAGTATATATAATACAGAAATATACATTTCACAAAAAGTAGTAAAAAAAATGTTGTGCTCCCATCTGAAAATAAGTATGTTCAATTATCAAATAAAAAAAAATCCAGTATTAAGAGTTTATAACAAATACAATGAAAATAAAAACTGAAATGAAATATAAACTAGAATCAAAAATACACTCACACGAACCCAAGGGTGCTCTAAAACATCAGCTGCAGAATACCGCTCAACAGGATTTACTTGTAACATCATAATTATTAACTCCTAAAAATAAAAAATATCCATTATTAAAAACTGAACTGATTGTGAAACTGAATAAGAAATAATTTTTAAATCCATTAAAGTAAAAGTGTATAAACTATCATATTTCTTTGACACTTATCTACAAACATAAGTTTTATTTTAGAGTATTGAAATTAAAGAAATAATTTATTAAATGCATTTAATTCAATTAAACTTGGCATCAGATAACAATAATTACTTCAAAGGTAATTTTTTAATGTATACTTCAAGTTTCAGTAAGATTAAGATGCAACATACTAATTAATACATTTAGAAGCTTGAATTTATTCTATAATAATAACAAACCATGAAGGTAAGCAAAACAAAGCCATTAATCCCAGATAGATGTACATAGAAGATCAAATTTGACAATAGCTACCAATTACCATATCTTACTACAGCAGAAATAATCAACAATTTTTCCACATCAAGATAACAAGTTTTTCAATTATAAATTAATTAATACAGTACCAATTTCTTCTCTAAAAACATAAAAGAAATATAATTTATGCACTTTTAAATCGACGAATTTTAAAACTATTTCGACTTCAGTTGTACAATATTTCCTTGTTGCATTTGTTAAATGGGAGCACACTTAAATCAGCAAAGTGACATTTACTTTTTAATATAATAACTATAATTATTTACATTTTTCTACTATTAATGACAATTTGAAAACTTCCTCTTACAACAGCTAATTTCACTCTATAGCCAATAAATTCAAAATAATTACTGAACCAATAAATGTGATTACTCATCTACAACCAGCCCATTGAAATTATTGAAAATAACTAATTATTCATTTAATTAATAAAATCATAAGTATTGGAAATCAATATGTACATATGTAAATTTTTAATTTATATAATGAACAGCATGAAACATACTATTTGCTTTATATTATGCCTCTGATATAATTTCTAAAAAAAATCAGTCATAATTAAAAATCAACAAATTAATACAATGATTTCATTTTAAACCTTTGCAATTTAAATTCATCTTATTTCAAACTTTGATGTTTGAGCTCATTCACATAAATGCAAAAAATAAAATGTTGCAGAAATATAAGTAAGCAATACCATTTGCTAGAATTATCATATATACTAGGGTATAATTTTAATTAAAGAGAATTAATATAATATAAAAGCACACTTATTAAAAGTACATAATGCAAATAAATTAAGAAATAAAACTTAACATTGAATGACAGTAAGAGGAGATTTGTGTTAGATTTATACATGTGAAGCTAATATTAAGAAAACCTCTAAACCACCCTCTGTAGCTACTGATACAACTCTTACATTCCTGTTGAACCTTAAAAATACCATGACTTCTACTTAAATTTTTACTCTAGAAACAAATTATTTTTTAAAGATTAGTCAATAAGAAGTGTTGTAAGTTATGATTTGCAATAGTAAAATAGTGCACTTTGAAAATAAACTAAAATATTAAAAAACTAAACGATTTAAAACAGTTAATTTTCTACTTTAATGTGCAATTGTAATTTATAGCGGTAAGGAAAGAAATTATTTGGCATAATCAAAGGATTCAAGCCTCTTTACTTGTTTAGATTGATAAGCTAAGAAACAATTCTGTTTTTATAAAAAGCAAGTCAAAAGTCAGAAGATTTTTAAAATATTAAAAAAAAAATGAACTAATTGTACGAGAATACAGTTTACACCAAAATCCATGCTAAACATGGTTTTGTGTGTGTGTCTTAAATAACAAATTTAAAATATTGCAGAAAGGTGCACAAGGAATCCCATTCTGTAATAGTGTATTAACATAATTCACCATTGTGTGAGTATATTGAGATGTACTAAAGTGACTTCACACAGGACAGCATTCTTTAATTACTGCAGAGATGATGGGTGTACGCCATAAAAGGGGCTCCAAGATTTAAAATAACTTCATCATATAAACAAAAAACAAACAAAACTCATCGGATCTTGGGATTGAAGAAGGCAGGAGCAGGTTATGAGTACCCAATCAGCTGGAATAGGCCACTAATAATTGGTGTCATAAATTATCAAAACACAGTAAGTCAGGGCGAGTATAATGACTCTTTGTATACATAAGGATTGCCCTTTGCCTTTGTATGTATTCCATAAAATGAAAAATGAACCTTCCCAATACAAAGAATGTTCAGAATCCACTGTGGATTATAAGCAGCTTTTTCCTATTCCAAATAGCGAATTCTTCTTGTTTGTTGTTGATGCAGGGATTATAGATTGTAAGAATATAATTACATATATTCCCCAGAGCAGTAGACACTGCTTGTTGATTGTGTTTGAGAAAGTTTCCAACTTCTAATGCTACATGTTTTTAATTGACAAAATCTTATAGTACATAAGCTTCTCTAAAAACAATTTCGCCGACAATCCAATACCCATCAAACTCAACTTATAAAAATTCATATAATATTCTAAATGGAGTATAACTGAAATAAAAAGGGAAGGGGGGGATAAGACCAGTCTTTCAGAGGCATAGCAAAAATAGGAAAATAATAAGAACAGTCAGAAACTAGCCAAAGATCTATCTACATTAAAGTGACAATTTAAAAAGGAAGGACAGCATTATTAGGGAAGACTATAAAAACCAGACAGTAAATGAGACAAGAAACATTTATATTAGAATAAGAGCATAGTCTATGCATCAGCTTTATGTATGAAAGTCATATTTTACATTGTTCTTTCCCCTTGTAATATTTTTGTGCAAGGACTGGAACTGACATTGGTCTATGGAATACATTGTTTACGCTGTAATTTACTATCCTCCATATAGCCAGTACAAAAAGTTGAGATTAAGCAAAAAGATAGAGATTATGTAATTTGTATATATATCAATAAAATTAAGTAATGGATGAATATGGATTTTACTGTAACAACAATATATTCATTTTTTAAATTTTTAAAAAGACTACCAACTTCTGATTCGCTCTCTATTTGTAATTCAGATCGCAAACTGTTATAACATAAACAAATTAACATGTTATGTATTTAAAATATAAAAAACAGGAATATATATGCAGATAAAAACAGGAATATATATGCAGATAAAAAACAAAGTAAAAAAAAAAAATTAATTAACACATTCCACGGAAATTGAGCAAGTAAATATAAAAACTTCATCTGAAAATAGAACAATAAATTCCAATAATATAAACAAAAATTCAGCTAAAACAACTACATCTGAAACATATCGTTACAATCTTAAGCATATACGTGATTGATCAAATTCAGAATAGAGCAAAATTAAAAAACAAAAAAAACTTGAACATTATCACAGGTATTAATTTATCAATCTTCAAGAAAGAATTTTTAATATATATCTGATTTCATCCTAAACCTTTTATGAAATTACATTCATTACTAAATTACTTTTATAAAAAGAGACAAAGTTCCATCTGTCTTTAAAAATTACTCCGTGCATTTATAAGTCAAATTTTACTATTAATTTCCAAGCAAAAATAATTTGTGATGGTTTATTACAAAAGATTTAAAATATTATCTACAGATTGTAGGCAGGAAATTACAATATTTATGAAGTAAAGTAAACAAAGATTACACATTAATTTATATATTTGTTTAGTTGAAAGATTTTCTAAAATAAATGAGATAATACTTAAAATTCTATGTAAATTATATTTAAAGTAATTCTATTTCTATGGAAGTACAAAAGAATACATGCATTTGTTAACAAATATGCTATTTCATTTTCTCTAACAAAAAATAAAATTACTTATATATCACTCACTCACTTGAAAATTCCTGAAAATAGGACTCAAGAGATTTTACAGAATTAAAAAGTAGATTAAAAAAAAAAAACATTTTCATTTAAAATAGCAGTGAAATGTTTAAAAGCTTACTTTAGCTGAATCAGAAATATCATCCCAAAATGGCTTAGTGAATTCATACTTGCCAGCCAATATCTGGTCAAATAATTCAACTTGATCATTATTTCGACTAAAACAAATAATATTTTTTGAAATCCCAATAAAATGTGAAATAAAATTAATAATAAACAATAAAAGAAACCAGAAACTAATAAAAACAAATAATTTTAAAAGTTAAAAATAAGTTAACAAAACAAAATTGCAAATAAGCATCTTCACTCTTTCCGAAACTAATAAGTTCAGTAATTCTCGTAAGAGATGGTCATTAGCTTAAAGCTTAAAAGTGCCTATGTAAATTTGTATTATACTAGACAAACAAACAAAAAGTTTTAAAGTTAGTGAAACAATATATATTCTATACTAATATAATATTTCCTATGTCATCATATTTAATCACCATTAGCATTTTTTATTCATTTATTACTATTATATATATAAAACAATAAAAGTCTCAATATATCAACACTTAATGAACAAAACAATTACTAATACATTCTGATTAAATTCTTTTACTTTCTTTCAAGTGATTAGTGGCATATTATAATTTAATTCTGTCTCGCTAAAAGTGAGAGCTTATCTAAAAATAGATTTATTAAATCTTCTGATTTCTGTGAAGTCTAATTATAATGGTTAGCTGAACACATTACTAGAAGATGATTTTTAATATTGCATATTATCAAATGCATATTCTGAAAGATGGCCCAAAGTATATTATTATGAAGAAAAGATGTAAAATTACAATACAATACATCATTAATGGATTACATAAAATTTTTGATAGGTAATATTAAAAGTGATGGTGAATATTACTAACAAGATATTAAATATTTTGATAACTTTACAAAAAACTATGTTTTGATATATCCTACAAATACTCAAGGTGTTCGTAGCATTTGAATCTATTAAAATATAATATACTTCAGCAAATTTTCAGAAACTCATTTTAACACATGGAAATTTTAGATATATACATCTTTCAGATTATAAAAAAAAAGCCTTTTCAGATTCTTAAAGTGTTCAAATTTGGTTTAATAACTCATACAATTTTCAATACTGACATAGCTCTACTGAAAAATGATTTATTTAGTTGTTAGTGAACATTCAATTTTATAATTTAATTGTATTATTTTAATAAAACATGAAATAAAGCATGAATATTGCTGATTTAAAATTGACATTATCGAAACAGTAGTGTGATATTAATAAATGGAAAACATAACACATGCATATCATGCTTTTTTTACATCATAAAAGTCTTTTTAAAGAAATTTCTGCATCTTGTTTTCGATTATTTAACTATGGATCTGTAACTACCCTAACTTCAAAAGTTTCTGAATCATTTAACATTAGTTAGTGTCAACAATTTTCATATATTTCGTTAACGATGTATTAACACATTCATATCACAAAATTACATATGTATCATAACAGAGGCTATTAAAAATACACAACTATAAAATTGTATTTTTAAAATTTGTCTCTACCTCTGTGTGTGTGAAACTTTTTACACTTTAGAAAGCTATAATAAAATTAATAATATAAATAGAGTATACTATCTAGAAAACACTTTCTCACCTTACAAAAGGAGGAAAGCCACAGAGAAGAATATAAGTAATAACGCCAGCAGCCCAAATGTCAACTTTTAAACCATACCTATGAACATAAGAAAAGAACTTTATCATCCGAAAAAATTGCACAAAATTTAGTTAACAGCAATATAAGCAAGACAACAAACGTCAAAAGTAAAGATTTACAAAAAATTCATAAGACTTATAGCAGTCATTGACCTTGGTGACAATACAAGTAGGACAATACGGTAGCATTTTACGGTACGGACAATACGGTAGGTAACATTTTTTTTTTATGAATATCTAATACATACAAATTATCCTGGTGCGTACACAAGATTTTTAAATTGAAATAGACGAGATAACAATTATCCATAATGACAATTATTCTTGCAGGAGATTGAAAGAGAAATTGAAGAGGCAAAGAAATTTTTATATACATAGGGAATCGATCTTGTAAAAATTTGAAGTCCTCTTAAATACTTTTGATGACTTTACTGGTATAACCTGCAAGAGGATGCAAGGCCTAGTTGGATTGATAAATTTCCCCATTCCTGGAGGAATATTTTAATAACAATACAAAATTCGTATACATTGAATTTCACTACACTACCTGCAAGCATATGAAATGCCCACTATATTCCCCCAGACCTTATTCTGTGTAACTGTATGTCCCAAAGATTTGTGGAACTGGTGAAAATCATCAGCCATGAATCAGCAACATTGCAGAACATTATTGTTAATTTCATACTCAACTTTGACATGCCATTACTAAGTATAGTTGGATATCATGAGTGATATTTAGCACTTACAAAAATTCAGACCTCACATTGATATGCAAATATATATTCAATAACTGACATTGTTTAAGAAGAATTCCATTTTAAAAACTATTGGATCATTTCAAGGAGACACTAAATATGTACTGGATGTATATATTTCAGCCATCCATGAATAGTTATAAAAATAACTGACTAGGCATCATGTGATACTTATTCCACCTGTAAGTAAAAAGTAAATAAGAATCTTCACTTCTGATAATGTGTTTAATCACATTTGTAAAGGATTGTACTGTAACATTATCATTTATTTCTACATTGATTTTATCCGTATTAGGGAAAACAAAGGACTAATTTAAAAGTTATTTTACCAGAAATAAATAATAAGCAACGTTGAAAAAAAGCTAATAAAATTCTTTATTAAATACTACCCCAAAATAAATAAGCACTCCATTCTTTGCTGTTTATTGTGTTGCACTATATGCACCTATTTTGAATTCATATAAGAATTACTTTGTACATACATATTTTTTTACAATTTTTGGCACTATTTGAACATAATAAACAAATAAATTATTACTGCAAAATTGAAATAAATTTCTAACTCCAATAATTTCTTTCTAAACTTCTTTTTATTGGTTCCTGATGAGGATGAGATTCTACGGGTACAGAGTATAAAATTGTACTGACAATTAAATCTGCTGATATGTCATTTAGTACTGCATCATGCTAGATATTAGAATGTCAAGATCTGAAATATCTATAAAAAGTTATGCTCTATAGAAAAATCAAAACGTTGGTTGAAGGTATGTAAGGTCCTATCACTAAAAATATTCCTAAAATAATATACAAGAATTTGTACCCAATTCAAATTGAAATGTTTCAAAAACCTATCTATAAACAGATACTAATTTTTCTCAAATCCATTGATCGAAATATATCACCTAGACTTTGAATAACACTTTTTACACAACATATTATTGTTGATTATAAATTATCAATGGTTAATTTTATCTAAATATTATTCTGTTTTATCTAAACAAACAGTACTGAACATTTTTGAAATTCATAATCTCCAGCAAAAAGAAAGATTCAGGTTGTCAACGAATAATCACATCTGCAATTCTGTACTCATTAATCAGAACTCTAGTGTGCTCTAGCAAAAATGCAAAAGAAACAATATTCAATTCCTACTGACAGTGTGAGTCACAGATACTGGTTTGAAGAATGAAAAGATTGTTACAATATTTCAAACTTTTAATTATACTTCATCTCTTTTGCACCAAGTCTTCTTTGGCAATACTAGATGGTACTAGAAAGCTACTACCACCTTTCAATGATTCCAATAGTTAATCTAATTGGTTGGGGCAGGCTTAGCTTATACTTTTAAGAACAATATTCACTCAACTTTTTAAATTCTCTTATTCACTGTTACTCCTCAAATAAATAATTTTTTAACACTAAGCAACTAACAGTAATTAAGCAGTCACATTAACTATACTATTAATTAATTAAGATGAGTTTTTTTGTAAATTCGTTTAAATGTACTTCACTACTGGTGCATTCATTGCTATAGTATTTAGCGTTGTTGTAACTAACGAAAGAATGATATGGTCATAATAGTGGTATTAATGATGCCAAATACATAATTACATAAATTTAACATTGCTGTTAAACATCAATTTTTACACGATTACACTTCTATAAGTAACAAATACACAGGAATCATTGCACCTGCCAAGCGAGTAATATCTGAACTTACCCATGCAAGATTCTAGTATATATCACACTATATATGAAATTATAATTTACATCTGGGGACAAAATTATAACCACTATTAAACAAAACCAATATTGGTAACAAAACATTCAAATAATTAGCATTAAAGGCATACAAAAATTATATCTAATGTTTGTTAAAAAAAAAAGAATGAATGGTGACCCCCCCCCATTAGTACAGATTAAAATAAGCATATATCAAAGAAATATTAATGCACTACAGAAATATTAATAAATATTTGATTTATTGTAGTTATATCAGTGAAATATGTTATTAAAAGTAATTTCAAACTTCAAAAAAAGTCTAATTTTATAATGTTTCCTTGTTATTTGTTCAAGTGAAGGAGTATTATTCTCTATATAATAACACTTTTTCGCATTTAAGTACATGATTAATTTGTTTTATATAATCTTGAATCAAATGAATTTCCTCTTATTTAATATATATATATATATATATATATATATATTCATCTATTTTAAAGTGCAATAAAAAACTGATATATAAAATACCATCACTTTTTTTAATCTTCTTCAGAGCTTATTTCAAAATATTTCAGGTTAGTAGGAGAAAGTTGAAAAATATATTTAAAAAAATTATAGTTTCCATCAACACATTTAATTTATTTTTTAATCAAAAATGGAAAATCATATTTATTTTGTAAAATGAAAATTGGTTATCTTTTTCCAAATCCGACAAGTAAGAAAAGTCATAAATAAAAATATAGTTACCCAGTTTCAGCCAGAATTTCTGGAGCAACATAAGTTGGTGTTCCACAAACAATATACAGAGGTTCATTAACTTCAACAGCCAATCCAAAATCGCCTAATTTAAGTGATCGGGTTCCATCTTCATGTTCAACAACCTTTAACATTAAAGAGTATTTTAACACTCCATGTAAAATATATAAAAAAAATAATTACATTATATATTACCCTACATTTATTATACCTCATAGTAAGATTTCAAATTAAAGTTTTAAAATTAAGATCTGATTTTATAGAATTCTCTTTAACGTTTACAATTTATTAGATTATAGAATATATGACACGTGTAATGTTATTCTTAAAATTTTTTCTAAAACACAATGTATTAAAAATGCACAAATATAACTAACATTTTTGATACTAGAACAATTATATAAGCAGCAGAGCTCACCAAGTATTCATAAATAAAAGTTTTGAACTTATAGTAAACAAATTTCATATTTATCAAGAAATGCTCTACATATCAAAAAATGCAGATAACTTAAATAATTCATAGTTAGGTAGAGGGTATTGCTGATACGATATTCTGTAAATAAACCAATCTAAATTTCAGTACTTAAGAAGCATTTTCCTTAACAGAAACACACAGTAAATAAACACCATCAAATAGCATAAGCATTTGATAATCCTCTAAGCTTTCTCTATGAAGCTTAGATCAGTAGTCTGTCTCCATGAAGATGAAAGCACTCAATCACAAATTTATAAAAACATGCCAATACAGCTTTTACAAACTTTGAAATTGTTGGATAGGTTTTAGCACCTAAAGTCAACACAATCTCAAATATACCAGTGTGGTATTTATTACTTATTTGGAATTTTCTTTTCATTGTCATAAATAGTAACACAAAATATGTTTTCATTTATCTTCTCATAAATCTGATATAATCTACTTTTCTTCTACATTAAAAAAAATCAACCAAGCTCTTCAAAACAGCAATGGTTATAATATAATTTTATAAGACTTTAAAGGTTGTGATTTGTCCTCTAAGCTGATGATCTAATCATATAAGGGTATCAATACAGATAATGGTAATTTTGAGCCTATTATTCATATGGCAATTTTTAACATATTATTCATATGGCAATTTTTAACATATTATTCATATGGTAATTTTTAACATATTATTCATATGGTAATTTTTAACATATATTCTGAAGAAATTTAAGCTTCTTTAACAATTTTAAAGTTTAAATAACAAGTTGCCTTCAGTTTTATAAACAAATATTAATTAACCTCTGTTCCAGTGAAAATATAAATCTATTAATGCAAATCTATTAACCAATTAATGTTTTCATTTTATATATCTAACTATTTAAAATATTTGCTAGATTGACAATCACCTATTAACTCATGTTTCAAAGAAAAAAAAAAATTAAATTCAAAAATTAAAACTCGTTACATCAATATGAGTCCTAATACATAACCCAGGAATGGTACATGCGCTTACAACCTTTTGCAACGTGATTATGCAAAAAGAATTATTTTTTGTTCCCAAATTTTCTGACAAAATAAGAATTTTTACTGATGGACAATTAGCAAAAATATAACTCATAAGTTTTTACTTTTTTTTAAAGAATTCTGCAAGCTTTTCTTTTTTTATATATACAATTATTGACTGTATGCATATATCACAGCAAATGGGCTGTAGATCACCCTTTCTTTTTTCTAAAATATGATTTCAGTCAGCTTTAAATTCCTTCCATGTTAGCTAGATTAAAATAATACACTAATGTTTTCAAGGAATTTTATTTCCATAAATCATATTAACAACTTCCTTAAATATAGTGCTTTTTGGTATATTCAAAAGCTAAAGTAACACTAGATATTCAATGAACAAGTCTTCTGATGTAAAATACAGTATGTCCGATTCCAGTATATTCGTAATCTACATCTTACTAACAAATTTCATTGCTTTACAGTCAAAAAATAATGTTAAACATGTCAAATACTAGAAATAAATAATACTTTAGATCATGAAGTATGGTAATATATGCATTATTTTTTGTCTCAACTGCATTGAACTTTGAACAGACAAACCGAAAAATTAAGCTTATTACTGGTTTCTTTTCCCCGTCCCCTGAAAGGTACATGAAAATTTATGAGTTATATGCCTAATAATAATCTTGCATCCTTTTTTATAACATACTTAAAATCAGTGATCATAGAATTTTTATAATATATAAAAATTAAACAGTTTTCAGCCTCATTAAAACTTACTTCAATTTATGCCAATAAAAACTTACTAATAAATTTTCAGGCTTGATATCACGATGAACTATATTTAAGGAATGCAAATAATATAAAGCATTACTTAAATCATGAACCATAAAACTAGCATCTTTTTCTGTATATTTTGTTGCCGAGGCAATTGCATCAAACAGATCACCGCCCTAGAAGAAAAAGGTTTGCAATCATTACTAATAAGTTATTTGAATCTCTAATTGAAAACTAATGTTTCATTTAATTAAAAAAAAAGTTTTATCTAACTGCTGTTTTTAAAAAAAAACAGAATTACACATAGTTAACCATTATAGTCATTTTACTGTAACTATCATACAAAACTAAAAAGCATTTTATATATACACAAAATATAGTACTATTATACATTTATTTTTCTAATACATTAATTTTTATCTTTCAAAGAAATAGTAAAAATTCAACAATTTTAATTAAGAAATAATTTTGTGTTTTAAAAATTACATTCAATCATTTCAATTCAGAAAACATAAAATTTTTTTGTTAAATATAGATTGTCAAATTGTTCATTAGTTATTGTTTAATTAAGACAAAACTAATTACAATTTTAAAATGTACTGAGCAATCTTAATAAAAAGTTCATTTGAATTTCATAACAAAACTAATATCATATAGTTGACATTTTATTTTCTTATAGCAATAATTAAATTGTATTTAAAATAATATTTCAAGTTAAAAAAAAATCTCCAAATGAATTTTTACAATTAATTTACCACTGAAAACTAAGCATCTGAATAACAAGTTTACTGAAGTTGATGCCTGCATTAAAATTTTTTTTATTCCTTTCAAAGCATATGTAATAAAAACTCCCAAATTGTTAAAAAATTTTTTTTTTTTTAATTTTAAACTTTATAAAAATCAAAATGGAATGTAATGTTTTGTGATTTAATAACAGGATTTTTTTGCTATGTAACTAAACTTTTAGGGAAAATTTATTAAAAATTAAATTAACGAATCTTGTAATATAAAACAAATTTATAGCAGAATTAATTTTTATTTTATTTTAATTAATTTTATTTAAAAATTAGTTTTCAAATTGCTCATTTATATTGCTATCTGATTGGAAAAAAAGTAACTATGGAACGCTTAACACTACGTCAAGCATATTTTTTTTTTTTTTATAAGTGAAGAGAATAAATCTCGATAATTTTAAATTTGATAAAATAAATCTAGTGCCTATTAAAAAATTTTATTTTAATTTTTATAATTGATTTAAGATAGATGAAATATAAGATGGAAGGCACAATTTATATTCTATTGCTCATCAGATGTATTTGCCATTCATTATAAATAAAATAGTATAAAAGCTATACTTTAAAATAACCAATATTGTTTGAAAACTTCAAAATAATTATGCAGCTTAAAAAAAATCTTTTAAATCTATTTTTTTTTTTAAGTGGAAATAGATGATACATGCAATAGCAAAACAAACCCCATTTTTTTTTCTGAATGTAAAAATGGACATATAAACTGCATATTCTTACTTAGGATTAGAGAAAGAAAATAAATCCTGTGTTAAAAAAAAAAAAAATCTGTTTGCATTTCCCTGAATTATTATTGTTTGATGGGGGTTTTTATCACTCAGTCTTTATTCTGTGATAAAACAATAGCAAATATGTTCTATTACATGCATCATAATTGGCGCATCATGTTGTCTTAAGAAAGTATAAAAACTTCGATTAAAAAATGTGTATAATATACTTTTTGCAAATCTAATTTTTGGATACTTCCAAGGAAGTATATGCTGGAAGAAATATTTAGTTAATAATATATAAATAAAACTTTCAATATAATTTATTTTAAAAGAATAAAATAACTTAACACACCTTCACTAATTCCATAATTAAATAGAGATCATTTTCAAAATCGAATTCTTCAATCAGCTGCACAATACTTTCATGTTTCACACGCCTTAAAATGGCTACTTCACTTGCAATTAAATGCTCCTGTGAAATAAGAAAAATTAATATCTACTACAAAAATAAAAGATAAATAAAAAACGTGAATAAAAATTATTTTTACCTTTCCTTTACACTTATTTTTATCTATCACTTTTAGAGCATATTCTGTGTTGTTAAGTCTAAAAAGAAAAATTATCTTTAATTTCACATTTATACTTGAATTGCTTTTTTTAAAGTTACTTTTTAATATACTTACTTATTGACGCAAGTATAAACAACTGCAAAATTTCCATCGCCTATTACTTTTCCAACATCATATTTTTGGGATATAGGAGAAGGAATTTGTGACAATGAGAAACTATGACCATTTTGGTTTTCATGTCTGCTATGGCTCTAAAAGCATTTTTATATTTTATTTATGTTGTTAAAAATAAAACAAACACATTTAAAACATGTTAAAAAATTACACACATTCAAAATTGATTAATAAATTTTAAAAAAATTATATATTTGCAAACACTTATAAACATACTATAATCATAAATTATCGTAATGCATGCATTAATGAACTGCAAATCATTATTATATAAAATGGAAATGCAGTATATATTTATTTTTATTTACTTTAAAGATTTGAAGGATGAAATCTCATTTTTCTGGAATCAATACATAAAATATACAAACTACACATTCTTAAAGTAGCTATTATGTTAATTCATTCTAAATTACAATTTGATAGTATCCTAAAGAAAATATAAAGCTTGGTTATAGTCCTAAATATAAATACTATTTTGATAAGTTTGTAAATAGCCAATCTAATAAAAATAATAAAGATAAAATTTAATTAATTTATTCTCTTTCATATATGCCAGATACATGTTCTCGAATTAGGAGAAAGACTTGGTTGCAACATCGCATTTTTTAATATTTACTTTTATTAATATAATTTTTTTTATCCACAAGTAATTTCCTTTTAAATTTCTAACACAATGTATTTATTTTGCATAACCACCAATAAAATATTTAAATTGTGCTTACAGGCTTGTTATCCCTTCCTTATTCCTACAAAAGTTCATTGATCTTTTTAATAGCATCTTAATTCCATTGCCATTATATATAAATTCAAAATTTCATTAAACATTTAAAATTTAATTATAACAGTAACAAGCAAAGATATGCATGGAACAGAGGTGGGAGTTGAAGTGAAGCATTTTGGAAGAAATCTGTTTATAAACCCAACTCCTGACTCTTATAAAATTTTTTTTATTTTTCCAAAATTATATTAATTAATGTTAAAATTAAATGTTAAAGAGGCAATTTAATTGCATCCTTCAATAATACAACCAGTAACAAAGGCAGTTACTACTTCAGCAGTGTATCAAGTAAAGGTTAAGAAACTTTTTCAGCACTGAGACAAAGTTATTTTGGATTAACAATGCAAGATCTTATAAAAATTATTCTACTATTAAGAAAAATAAATTTTGTATTACAAAGCACAATTTGTAGCCCAGTGGCAACATAGGCAGCTAGCATGTAGAAAGGTTGAGATTCAAATCCACTGACAGCACTTGTTGCAATAGCTGCTTTCAAAAATGTAGACACTTGATGGTGACTGTTAGCTATTGATTCTAGGTGCTTAACACAATGCAATTTTTAATAATATGATTATGTGAAGGTTTTAGGGGTATATTTACCCCACAGGTACGTCCGTATCCGTACATACAATCTAAGTTTCCTGGAGAGTTTCTAGTTTTCATCCATATGACACAATGCAGCTCAGTTACTTTTAAAATCCTCATTATGGCACTGTCTCTCCTAATCACACATCAGTGGGCTCTTTGCGGCATACATAAGTCAAACATGAGAACCATCGATGTTACACAAATGTATTTCAAATATAACATCTTTGTGTTTAAAATTTACAATTTTTTTTTTTTTTTTTTTTTTGCCTGTCTTAAGCTATTTTATAATACTTTGGCACCTGCTAATTTGGTACTGTTTTTATATATAATGGTGTCTGATGACTAGCGCTCCGGCGCTTAGTGTCACAGACTTCAGGTTCGAGTTCCGGCAGTGCCATGGATGTTTGTAGTGGTTCGGAATCCACTTTAAACTGCAGGTTTCGGTTTAATAGGACTGTAGAGTTGGGAGTAGGGTTGGCAACTCTACCCTCTAAAAAAAAAGAAATTTTCTGTTTCAAAATTGCCAGTAGACAGGTGTTATAGTTCAGACTGTAGTGGCCGTGAGTTAGTTTTTTATATATATAATAATTTTTGTAAGCAAATTTCAAATCAAGAATGTCTTCAACTAGTGTAATTGCTACACCTTAAAAGTTGTAAAAATAATTATTGAAAAAACTGTTTTTATAGATTCAATGTCTTAAAAAGAACAATTTTGCAATTTCTTCTAAATTCATTAGTAAAGATCAAAGTGCATAAAACTTCAGAAAAGAGTCAAGAGTTGGGTGTCAGTAGAAAAAAAAAAATTCGACTTGGGAATTGAAAACTTTTTAGCCTGCTCCCAATCCCTGGTGTAAAAACATCGGAACGTGATGAGTTAGAATATTGTCCACATGCTGGACATGTAAGGTTTCTATGTCCTATTGTGTTGCTCTCACTTCATGGCACCTCATTCTTATATTTCAAATATTTCTACCAATTGATTGGATTTCTCCTAAACAGAACATATTAAGAGTCTGATGAGCAGGTGCTTCCAAATGTCCCATATCTTACAGATTTAAAATTGACGATAAGGGTACATTTTCCAACTATAAATTAATTCCACATATTGATTAGTTTAGTTATAGATCACTTCCTGAATAAAAATCTTCTGAAATGCTAATCATTTCTCTTGTATACATTTATAAAATCCATTTCAATAACTCCTTGGTATAAGTGTTTTTTTTATTGGGGGGAGGTGGGGGGAGTTTGTTTGTGTATTATTTTAAATACTTTCTATTGCTTTATTATTTAGGTTTTCTTTTTAAGGTGCTACAAAAAATTTTCTTCTCAAATAACAATGAAATAATGCTTTATTTAACTCAACACAAAATGCTAATTTTCTGACTTCAGTACTTCATACTAAATTCAAAATAGACTTTAGAGGGTATAATATTAAAAAAAAAAATATCCATGGTTATCTTTCTAAAATTACCAAAATGTTTATTAACTTACCGGAGTTCTTAAATATCGAGAAGGAAAAAGTGGCGAAGCAGAAAATGACCCTCTACTGCTATTTGAAGGAGAAACTAAAAAAAAAAAAAAAAAAAAAAAATTGTTTTTAGATTTCATATTCATGAAATGAACAAATTCTCAATTGAAGTCATTGCAACCAAATTAGAAATATAAATAAATTAACTTTATTTATTAGTAATACACTAAATCATAAGTGTACAAAAATAACATAATAAAACAATGCATTTATTTTCTTCAACTGTTTTCTCACAAAAATATAATTACAAGCTTGTACATATATAAAATTCAGAATTTATTTTTTTCGATATGAATAAAGTTCAGTTTTATGTTTTGCTAAATAACAATGATCAATAGTAGAAAATTGCTTGATTAAGAATTTTTAACAAATACTTCATTTCTAGTTTCCTCAAGAATATTATGCAATACAGACACATTCTTCGAAATTCAAATAACAGCATTTCAATCTGTCAAATTATTTAAGCCCTATAAAATTGTCAACAGAAATTCTTGAAGCAATCTTTATTAATTATCAGAAACCAGACAGTAAAATAAATTTAAATTTAATCTCTGAAATTTTTAATATTTTTCATAAATTCCAATACAAGATCTAGCAGTTTATTATTTGATAATATATTGAGTATGATTCAATTATTTTTATCAATTATATTAAATGCATATTTGTTGCTGAAACAAAATATAGAACAATAAGAAAATACCTTCATTCAATGAATATGGAGAAGAAACTCTTCTTTTAGAAACCGGCGACTGAATATTGAACATTCCAGATCTACGAGCGTACTTTTGAAAGCTGCCAGCATTTCTAACCCCATGCATCAGGTACTTGTATTCTATACATCAGAATTGTTTTAAGTAAAATACAATAGAAAAATCTATAATTTGGCTGAATTATTTAATTGTTTAAGAGCAGAACAGTTACCTTCTGAATCTAAATCAAAATCATCATGGGAGTATTTTTCAGGTCCATAGGCAATAAAAATGTCTTCTTCAGAAAAGAAATCAATTAAGCTCATGACCTATAGTTAAAATTCAAAACAGAATGACAGAATCATCACTATAATTTAATATTACAAAATATACATTTTATTACCTTATGGATGTATACAAAAGATTTTTTTTTTTTTTTTTTTTTTTTTTTTTTTAAATCACTGCACAGTAAGTACAGAAGTATTCCAATAATGAAAAAGCAAAAACCTGAATAAAATAATTCATAGAAATGTTTTAATATTTAAAACTTTCAAAAAGCATTCAAATAAGTGGATTGAATCTATTTCAGCCCACCCCCATTTCATCATATTGACAATGAATTGCAAAATGTGATAATTTTATGAATTATTTACAAACAACTTCCTTATTGTTTTTTATTAGAAGAGCTATATATATTTTTGTTTTCATAGTCAACAGACAATAAAAACAAATTAAATTTTTTTAATAATTAAAAATTAAGAAATAAATTTTGAATTAAATTCAATTTTTAACATTATTGAAACAAAAAAAATTTATGACTAAATGGTATATGAATGTATGACAAAGCTAAAACAAATACCACTTATTTGTGTAGTATGATCAGCATGAGCATCTATAATGTATACTTGACAGTGATGTTAACAGAAAGTTAGCATGGAGTGAACTGCCTTACATTACCTTTGATCATTACATTGCAAAGTAATGATCAAAGTAATACTTACTTTCTTAATATTTGTTTAATATTCCTGTAATAGAATGGAAATATCTTCCAAACAGAAAATTTAAAGTGATTTTTTTGTAAACATTTTTGTAATAGAAGTATATTTTTTTGCTTATTGTTGTGTGCTATTACTTTATTCAAGAATTTCTGAGATTTTTTTTTTTTTTTTTCATCACGAAAAAAATGAGCAAATTTGGACTTCACCTTCATAAATACAAATAGATACAACAAAAAGAATCTAGCATTTCAGTTATAAGAAACATCAACAGAATTAATATGAAATCATTTAATGCAAAGGACAAAACTGAACTAAAAGTACATGAAATGTGAACCTTTAATAAATTTGAAGCTAATTTAATTCACAGTTGGTGCAAAAATAACGGACTTAATAAAAAAATTAAGCAATTCATGAAAAGTAAAACAAAAAGAATTTAATATATAAAATAATTATAATTAAAGAACAAAGTTTCATAACAGTCTCAATGTGAAAATATTCACCATATTACAATAATTCACAAGTTTAATTACACAAAAATTTCGATGAACCACTAAACAAAACACACATTTTTATTTAGTTCCAAACATTCTTAGGATAAAAGGATTCAACTTGTTTTTTGAAGTTAATTTTGAAAATTATAAATTAACACTCTTGTGTGGCAATTTATTATTGTTTCATAAGATAATGCAGTGTGGAACAATTTAAGTTAAAATTTTCATTTGAAAACAAGAAATTCAAACGTTAAATGTTCCTTGGAAAAATTTTTGAATGATGCAATTTTTTTTAATTAGTATTCTTTTCTTCAAAAGTATACTTTCAGATAAAATAAAAGGAGATAAATAATTTTTGTTAACTTACAAAATATTAAAAATTTAAATGAAAGAAATATTTTTCTTTTCATCCTGATATATATTAAACTACTATTTTTATCAAAAGCACTATAAGTGCTTCTATAACTTAATTGACAAAATAAAAACATTACAATAATAAATACTGTATATCTCTGACTATAAGTAAATCCATGTATAAGCTGAATGTGTGTAAAAAAATTTAACCGAAATTCAAAACCCATACATAAGTTAAAATAATTCCTGTAATGTTTAAGGATGTCGTCATGAGGGTGAAAAATTTGCCAAGCATAAGTAAATAATCAGAAGAAAAATTATTTACAAATAATTTTTAAAACAAATCAACAAAATATTTTACACTGGGTTGGCAAGAAAGAAATTTCAGTTTTCATTTATAAGTACATGGTAGAAACTAAACATACTTTTTTACCAACCAAGTATGAATTTACAAGAAAGAAATTGAGATAGAAAATTTCCATAAATTTTCTAACTACACTACAGAAATATTTTTCGAAACAATAGTTTACAAATTCCAGAAAGCAATATTCAAAAGAAAATACAGAATATTTAATGCTTTTCTTTTATTAGTGGCCCTGATATCTCTTGGAGCTTTTCAAATAGCATTGACAAACAGAGGAAAATATCAATGGCAGCTTCAGCAACCCAATGCTCGCTGTTAAGCTTATCATAATGAAGTGCATGCTCTCAGCCTTTACTTTTTACTAACATCATAGTTGAGTGGTAAAGTTATAAATGTCATGTTCATTGTAATGTAAGAATGAGCATTTGGAAATGCATATGTAAGTTAATGGTAAGTTTTTTACATTTAATATTAAAAATTCACTTGTCCATTTGATCGCCATTTTTAAAATGAAAATAATCCTTAAGATATTTTAATTTTTAAGGAAGATATTAAAAAATTTACTTTCAATATGAAATTCTTCAATCAAATATAATAATGATACATAAATAATCTTGTAAAAACAATTTTTAAGATTTTATAAATGATACACTATTTATTATTTTAGCTATGAATTATTAGACTGCCTCCAAAAAAAAGTAAATTGATTTTTGCTATGTCTGTAACATTTGCTGACACATGGCCCTTACGAATTATACCAAATGCATATCAAATCACAAAGGCCATTATAAAAAAAAAAGTAATTTTTTATAGATACAATTGATACACCTAAATAAAAAAGTATAAGTATTTAAAAAATTAATAAAAGCTTCAATTATAGATTTAAAAAAATGCATTTTCAAATGCTGATGTTGTATACTAATGCTGCCAAGATGTATTAAAAATTAACTATGAAATTTAAAAGTGAAATTTTTTTTAATTACAGAGAATTTTACAAGAAATTTCATTTCAATTCATATTACTTAAAAGTATAAAATTTTTAAAGAGTTATTGCTTTTAGATAAAACCAAAAAAATTTAAAAGTTGCCAAGAATTCAAGTATGTTTAATAAAAGAAAAATACTACGGCAAAAGTTTTTAATTAAGTGGAGCTTAGAAAAGTTTGATATTTAAACTGGTTTATCATTCAACCCAGGAACTTTTCACTTTCGAAAACAAAAATTGCAGTAAATCTAATCATAACATTTCTACAAAAACACTGAAAATTTGGATTAAGATCCGATTTATACAGGGAAAATAAACTATGGTTGTAACAATACAAAAATGCTGCTGGTTAACCACTGCAGTATGAAGCCACCACTTTGGTGGTTCAACATTAAATGCTGATACCTACCTATCAGCTACTAAGTGGTAGCAAAGAGAGGTAAGGTTCAATAAAATACATAGATATATTCAATAAAATACATAGATATAGAAATAAACAATTCATATATAATTTTAGAAATTGATGCATAAAAGTATTTAATTTTATGACTATTTTCATCCTATATTTGAAATTTGCAAAATACTATATCAATATTAAATACATAAATTTTAAGGTTGAATTTCTTTGTTCATAAAAATTTAATTTTAAAAAAAATCCTTTATTCACATCTTTTAAGAAAACTTATGAAAAGAGGTCAGAAAGAAATAAAATACTTGAATTCTTAATAAAAGCCTTTTATTTAATAGTATTACACTTGGTAAATAAAGCACACAGTAAAACAAAATAACTATACATCACATATTATGACATCCTACAGGTTCTAACAATGTAAACAGAAGTCTATAAGGAAGGAGGGAGGGGGGGAGATTGATTCAATTTATGAGATAATAGGAAATTATACAAAATTCATTGTTAGTTGTTTTAGAAAAAAATTGTCACTATTACTGTAATTAACACAAAAAGTAATGTGTAAAAGTTTGATACCTTAAAGTTCTAAAAAGTTTGACATTGAAATATAACTTACCTGTTTTCCAGTTAGAGTAAAAACTTTACGCACAGCTCCTGTATCTAGCTTAATGGCATCAGTGATATCATTTAAAACTTGATCAAAAGAATGAGCAGTTTTTTTGTTCAATAAAATACGGACAGCTTTTCTAGGTTTCAAACCATTTCTGATTATAGTGACCAATTTAGGCCGAATAAAATCTCGAGATTCTCTGTTTGAACCATCGCTTTCCCACTTTAACATTTGATTTTCATCCAATTTTTTTGTAAGGCTCCAATGAGGTTTCTCATTTTTCAAATAATCTACTTTAATAAAATGATCATTCGAAGAACACACATAACACTCTCCTTCAACTAGCTGATCAAGAGATAAAACTTTTTCCTTACCATCAATACTAAATATATATCTAACACCTTTTGGCAAATTAACTTTATCAACAAGAACTCTTGTAAGATCTTCAAGTAAAGCATCAAAAGAGCGAATGCGTTCTACTGATAAGACATATAAAAGACCTTTAAAAAATCTATCACCATTTCGAAAAAACTTAACTTTTTTTGCTTTCTTTTCTTGGCTTAACTTTTTTAAACTCATTCTCATAACACCTTGAGCACTAGGAGTAGGACTTGTTCTACCACTACGAGACGTCCGAAAACTAGAATCCATTTCATCATTCACCACGGGAAAATGTTCATTATTTGAGTTAGATGCCATTTTCTGCAAAAAGAATTTTCTTTTTTAAATTTTGATCATACACAAAAACTAATAAGCATCACTAAAAACTTCAAGTAAACATTTCTAAATTAAAGCATTGCATTTACAAAACTAAATTACAAAAAGTAGAGCAAATTATTTTTTTAAAAAAAAAAAAAAATTCATACACATAAACCAATTAAATCAGTAAATACATAAAGAATTTAATACAAGCTAATTTTAACTACATCCCAAATTAAAGATGTATAAAATTAGACAAGTAGAGGGCATATGAATTGAAATAGGTATTTTAATTTTTTTTTTTTTTAATGTTTTGTTTTAAGAGAATCTGGTATAAAATTATTTTATGTAAAAAAAATTAAGTTTTGATCTAAAAACTATACCATACACAGAATTATCTTGATCCACGGTCAAAAATTCCAGAAAACTACTCAAGCTTACATTTTAACAATTTATTTTTAGAATATTACAACTTATAATTAGTATTTCATTCATTTAATTAGTATATCTCAGTTTATCTATGCTAGTTAGCAAAAAATAGATACAAATGATTATAAAATGTCATTAGATTATAATTTTTACTTTAAATTTGATTATCAACACAAAATGATTCTGAAATTGACACTAAAGCAATAAGTATTAACATTATTTTAAACAATTATGGAGTGTAGAATATTTACATAAATAAAATATATAATGGTTTTAAAATATGTGCAGTTTGATTTGATATGCTCACCCATTTAATTTCAAATATTTTTCTTTTGTCAATAAAAAAGAATTTGATAAGATTTCAGAGAACAATGCATTTGCTTGATATTTGCTTTAGTTTTTAATAAATATTCCAGAAATATATATAAATTCATATATAAATATTCATATATTGTAAAAATTACATTATAGAAATTTTTAAAATAATGAACAAATACAATAGAGATGTTAGCAAAAGAAAAATGATGCAAATATATAGTTCAGCGAAGGGAAAACAAATTGCAAATATAAGATTTATTAAATGATACTTTGTATGTTGTCTATATGTTTTAAACTATCAAAGCAAACATAGCTTAACCTAAGTTCCATCTAATTTATGCTTTAAATTAATATTTATTCAATATAATGTGTTTTGTAGTACAACAATATATCCATTGTTTTTTAAATGATTATAAAATAAATAGCATTATTCAAAATTAAATTTTTTAAATGTTTTATTATAAAATTAATTTTAATATAAAATAAATACAGATACTTTTCAATTAAAAATCATGGGGACAGGAAAGCATTTCATTCTTTATTTCTTGATTCTAATAAGATATCAATTTTGTATATTTTTATAATGATGGCAACTTATAGCACATGATTGAATTTTTAAACTGAAAATATATACTTAACATCCATATTTATTTATGAATAAATAAATTTTTTCAAGATTAGATATGTATTAATTAATATTATATTGCTTTCATACATAATGAAATTTCAATGTCAAAAATCAGTTGAACTACATTATTTACAAGTATTTCATTAAAAACCTTTACATATTTTAAATATTTATTAAGAATTACCTTTTTTTATTGATATAACAAAAAATTTTAATCATAAAATGTCCTTAAAGTTTAAGTATCAATGATTAATGAAATTTAAAATTTAAATTTAATAATTTTTTAAACAATTCAACAAGATTTCTAAATTATAACTATTTAAAGAATTTCTACAGCCATTTTGGAAATTCCAGATAAATAATTTTGTTTAATTTACAGATTTTTTACTTAGGTTTCCATAACAAACTATTCATACATTGTCTTAATTTTTTTCTCATTTATGAAGCACAGATATTTAAACTATGAAACATCCAATTTGTAGTCTAGTGGCAAAGTCTACAGCTAACATGCAGAAAAGTTCAAACTCAAATAAACAGGTAATGTCTGTTGCATTTATTGCTTTCAGAAATAAGGAGATTATGGCAATGCATGCAAATGTCTCATCAGCAAGCTGCTTCAAAAGAGTTTCTCTTCTATCCTTCTATATAATTTAGAAATGTAGAATAATTATCCCTAAAAGTCCTATTGGAAGGTAATGCCCCTCCCTTCATCACAACTCAGTGGGCTGTTTATAGTAAATATAAGTGAAACATGAGGCCCACCTACGTACTACAAAAAAAATTTCACATGGTTTCACTGAGATTAATATATTACTTTCCAATGCAGTGCAAATAACACCAAGAGGAATGGAAAGCAAAATTAGGAAGAAATACTGAAAAAGGATACAAATATAGGAGCTCAAATATAAATAAAAAGATACAAATATATTTAGCCATCAAATATTTACTGGCCTCAGCCATCCAAAGTCATAGAAGTACAGATTATAAAATCAGTAAGACTAATTTAGTGGAAATGTTTTTTTGAGCCAGCCACGCCAACCGATAGTCTGAGTTTCACAACAAGGAGTTTTCTAGAGAAATTAAACTATTATTAAAGAATGGAATTTTTAGTTTTCATTCAAATACCTAAGAAAATACTGCTTCAATTCTTTTCTAGTGCAGCCTATTCAAATGAAGTACTCTGAAATAGTTGATCAAGGATTTAGAAATTTTCTGTGCAACCACAGAACTTAAAAAAATATATACTTAAAATTTTTTTTTTTTTTTCATTTCCTAGTATGCATTAACATACAAGTACCTCAATAGCAACATTACATTGCGAATTTCCTTATCTTTCAGATGCTGGGACATAATTCTAGTCAGCTTTGCAATACTTGGAGAGCTGAACTAAAAATCAACAGGATGACAGCTTTGTTTAACAAAGAAAGGCAAAAGTAAGCTGTCGCAGCATAACAAAAATTGCCTCCATTTTCTCTCATTAAAGTTTTGTTCAAGCCTTTAACAAATTTGTAAAAATTCAACAAAAAATACAATGCCAGGTCAAAACCAATCAAATAAAAAGTTATCAAATGTGACCATTAATTTTATGGAAAGCCTAAACTGACTGTCAGCAATGTAATAGCTGAATTCCTGTAGGAATAACTTTGTTTTCATTTACTTTCATTTTGGGATCCAAATAAACATTAATACCTAAAATTCCAAGAAAAAAAGGTGGTGACAAAAAAATATTATTCTCAAAATCAATTTCATGATGCAACCAATTGCCTGAAATCGATGTTTAGCTGTCTGAAAAACCAGATAAATTAAAATTTCTCTAATAGCTCTAGTAAATATGGTTTATCTTGCATATAATTTTCTTATACTTAAGTATTTTTATACATTGATTTAAATCTGCCATAAAACAGTATGCAATAGAGCAATTTCGATAGATATAAGAATGTGATTTTATTCTTCAAATTTTTACATTAATTCGTATGCTAGTTCAAAGCGCTCGTTTGTTTGTATAAAACACTTAGTCTTCTACTTGTAATCATAGTCAAAGACAAAATTTATTTTTTTTTATTTGTTGCTTATAATGGGATGGCAAAACTACTTTTTACTATGTGACACTTACAGCTCCTATGGTATACAGAGAAGTTGCAAATGTCGCAGAGTAAAACCAGTTTCTCCATCCCATTAAAAGTAATGTTCCACAGAAGAAAGAAAAACAGACAAATCTTTCTATTTTTAACCTACATTATGATTCTCTATGTAATTTTATTTGTTATAATCTATTTTTAACAATGCGACCCCCATTAATTGCCACCTCACCTGGTGTGTCAACAGGTATAAATGAAAATCCAAGCTCCGATGAAAATCAGAATGACAACAATGAGGGAAATTTCAATATTTCTAACAATTTATTGACATAAATTAATGATTTAGTATGAGAATTGAATTTATCTAAAAACGGCAGAGATCGGTACCTAAAAGAATGGAATCTTGATTGTGGAACTAAGGCCCATTAAGAATTTTACACAGTAGAAACGAAATCACATCTGTTCCACTAGCATACAATATATAAAAAACCTTACGAAAATATGAACATTATGCTAGATGGGATGCAGTAAAAATGTTTTCATATGTTTATAATAATGGAGAAAATATTTATGTGGAATGTATGAGGGTGACTGCCATGCTGCTTAGTTTACAATCTAGATACCCAAAGTTTTGTTATTAATTAGGCAAGCCACACAGCAAAGATATGCTATTCACATAAATTTCTTAAAGGTGAATTTGTAATTTTCCTCTGCCAGATTAATCTTAAAAACATTTTCATTAGTCACAATTAAAATAATTGTGAAAGCCATTAATATATCAGAATGACAATAATGATGGAAATTTTTTTTCAAGGAAAATCTTTTTTTATTTGAAAAGTTTTCCAAAATTAAACAAAAGTTAAAAGAAAGAATTTTTGTAGGATTAAAAACTAGAACTAAAGAAAAAATGAATCTTTTGAAGAAAATTTAAATGGAAACATGTACATGCATTGCTTTCAAGCATGTAGTTAAAGCGAAAATCCTTTACTCAATAATGAAAAACAGTTCAAATTTTAAGATGAAAATACTGTAACATATGTTACTGTATTGCTGTAAAATAATGTATATAATGTAAAATAATGTATATGTAATACTGTAAAATATGTTAATTCTGAAAGCCTTACAATTTTTAAGACTTACTCTAGTGTGTCACATGAATACAAGAAACCCAGTGCAAAAAAAACAATGTATTCTTTTTATGATGCAGTGCATTATTTATTCATTATGCACAAGTTATTGATAAATATTTTTTTTTTTTTTCCTAATGCAACTGGCAGTAGACCGTTGTCTTTATTGATAAACATTGATTATAAGAAATTTATTTAGCCTTAAAAGTACCCTGTTTACCCTGCACCTTTTCTACTGAAGCACTTCTACCAAAAGATCTAAAAAATTTCAAACTTAACAGTTGTAATGTTAAAATAAATTAAATTCCTAGATATGTTTCTATTTCAAATGTCTTTTTTTCATTATTTGCAAAAGAGTGCACCTTATTACAATACACAATTAAACACAACTAAGCTTTCTTTTCAAATGATTTTTCTTCATCTGTAAAACTGTTTTTATAAATAGGATAGTAATTCTTATTCAAAAATTTTAACTTATTGAATAGAGCATATTTTTTGTCAGAATTTAACACAAAATCAACATAGTACTATGGTTATTATTAGAAGTAATCTACAAAAATTAATGAGATCCTGACACAAAAGATTTATAAAAAGAAAGATATATTATACTTGCAAGGTGTGTTGTGCATGATGAAACAAATAAATAAAAATGTGATTTGATTTTTTTTTTTTTTTAGCTACAAAATGTTAAAAAAGTAAACTGATGTACAATACCTTGCACTAAGTTATTACACAAATCATGACAAACAGTTTATATTTTTCTTTTGCTTTTTATTGATCTGTTTTACATCAAATTTTTTTTCTCGCAGCTATGTCCTTTTTTTCAAGCTTTTTAGAATTGAAATATTTTATAGATTTTCATTCAAAGGGAGTTTCTGAACTTTAATTTTGGCTTTTCATACATAGCTCAATATTCCTTCAGTATTACTATGAGGTTTACATAAAATATATAGCATTAAGATAAAAACTTTACTTTAATGAACCATCAGGTGCTATTATTTTTCCAAGTATAGCTCACTTTCTAACCTTTCTTTCTTTAACATCATATAATAGCCTCATCATCAATTTCACCAATTTTGCGATGACCCAAGCAAAGAAAATTTATTTAGAAAAAGATAAATGGTCAAATATGGTTTTAGAAATTTCCCCCAGATCTGTAACCTATGAACATCACCACTAGTTAGGAATTTATGTCTCGTATAATTGAAGCAAATATTTCCAGATAGAGGGAAAAAAAAAAAAAAAATTTTCACTATCGCGAAATAACTAACAACTCTCAAAACAACACTACTAATCAGAAAGTCATCATCTTTCTAATTACATTTATCTAAGTATTTCACATCTACTACACAAGAACCTTTTTTATACAACAAATGGTTTGATAATTTTTTTTTTTTTCCAAATATCTAAAAAAAAAAAAGAATTTACAAAATGAAATTTAGATGATTCAAGCCATTTCAGATTTGAAACATGACCGAATATTTGTCTGTTGCATTATGTTGCAGTTGGAGCTTGAAAAACAAGCCTCTATATCTACACCCACCCTTTCAGTTTTCTTTGAAAGGTTTTAAATCCTTTGATTCAGAATTAAAACCAACACCAGGCTAAGCAATAATTCTTCCCCAAATATAAATAAATGAAAAATATTGTGCTTCTATTTTTGTATAAAATGCAACAAATCAGCTTGATTTATAGTGCTCAAAACTTTGAAGCACTAATTGGGTTATGGATAAAAAAAAAGGTTGGAATTATCCATGCACTGTTAAATGGAAGCTTCTTTCTAAGGGTGCTCACATGAACCGATACTTGCCACTACCACTGCTTACAGAAGCTGCATAACGCTGGCAGAATTTCTCCTCTTTATTCACCATAATAAGAATAAATGCCTCAGATGTGGGGTTCATTTTTGTGAGGAGAGGAAATCTTTAGAAAAACGCAAATTTGGCAAGAAACAATGTAGCCAATTATACACACAAACTTCCAGAGTGTCTCAAATCTATGTTATATGACCAAAACCTATGAGTTGGCAGTTATATATGCAAAGGTATGTATGTATTCACCTTTAATAAATCAAATAATTTTTATATGCAAGAAATCTTTTTTGATGTTATAAAATGTTTTGAAAAGAAAATCAAACACAGTGTATTATATTTTATTTATGAATCAAGTTTGGCTATAAAACTTAACATCCATGTAATAAAGAATAACCACAAAGTTTATTTTATTGTATATAAATTTGCAGATGTAAATATTAGTAATCTAAAATACTTACAGAACTGTCATGAAAAATCTTAAGTGACAGAAAAAAAAATTATTTATTTATCTGTTTTAAAAACTGTGAGGAAAAAAGAATAAATATTAGCCAACAATAGGCTTTAGGATATACATTTTTAAAAAAAAATATACTAACGTTTCTCTGAAATAAATGTTGATAATGTAAAATATACAAGCAACTGTCAAAAAAAAATTTTATATGATAGAAAAAATAGTTTTGAAAATCAAATTAAAAAATGAAAAATACTATAAAAATTAGCTAAAAATTTTTTTGGTATGGAGGAAAAATGGATGAGGAAGGGTGATTGTAAATCTAAGTTTCTTTGATGTAAATGTTAATACACAATGCAGTCTTTTACAAAGTTTTAAATGTGTTTCAGCATTTTCCTAATGATATCCAAATTTCATAAAAACAGACTAATACCAATCGTTTATAAAACTTAAAAAAGTTATACTGAATTTGACTGTTATAGCCTCCTTTCATACCCATTTAGATTTTAAATATAAGGGAGTCAAAAAACTAATTCAACCTTCAAACATTCCACATACATTCAATAATTTAATTTTTTATTTAATACAATTATGTTTAACCTGGTGAATGCAACTTCTGAAGGAGATGTTAAAAGGTTGAATGGGAAGGTGCAAAAATTTCTTGCAGATAAAAATGAAATCACTTTTAAGTCGGTAAGAAAAAAATATAGGAAAATTTTCTGAGAGTACAAACTTTAATAAGTTGAAATACATGATAATACTTAACTTTACTATAATCAGTAAAACTTCTAATTTGAAATTAAAATTTTTTTAATTCTATTCTAATTTAATTTTAATTTCATAATGGAACATTTATGTGAAATCATCTTTTTTATTTGATTGATATCAAATCACACAGGTTAAGTACAAATATTTCTTTATAGCTTGGAAGAATTTCTGTTAATGCACATTTTGAAGAGAAAGAAAAATTTTTTAAAGCTGGGAAGTAGCCTCTAAAATTCTATGGCATGTAATAATTTGTTTTCTCATGAAGGAATTAAATATTTGATAGTCAGTTACAGTTAAATTTCAATATATATTATTTAATTTTAAGTGAAAAACTTTTTTGTAATCTACCTTATATAATTTTATAAAAATTCCTGCTATTTATATATTAAGTCCTGAGGCTATTTTTTTTAAACTGGAACATACAGATAACACCAACTCCAATATATATACCAAAAATAAATAGAAGTATAATTCACAGCTCTATTTCTATTTAAAACTTATGTAAATATAAGCATAAATGAAACAGAAAAAAAAGACTATCAGTATAATTCCCAATTTATTAGGGTATATCAATTAATTCTAAGCAAGTCAAATGAAGAAAAGTTTAATAACAATTTTCTCTTTGGATACTTTATAATAACCTACAAACATGTTTTTAAACATTGGCAATTACTCATAAACTACAATTTGCAATAAACACCATTTCAAAATGATGAATAATTTATAAATACTTTTTACTTTATTTTTAGAATACTTTATTAAAGATTTATTTTAAATGTGATATACTAGATTATATACATAAAAATAAGGCAATTTAATTATAAACTATTTTGTAATTTATTAATAATGAGTAGAATAAAAAAAATTGACAGTTAAAGTCACTATTAACTTGTCTGCAATATATATCCTTTTATCATCAGTATGTAATTTTATTGATTTAAATATGCATGGATGTAAAGAATTACATTGCATGTTAGAAAGTTTATATTCGACTTCTTAAAATGTCATGAATATATTATATATTCCTTACACAAAAATGAAATACTAAAAAGTTCCTTAATCTATAATTTGAATCAAATATTAATATTATTTAATTAAAAAAAAAAATCCTATTAACTCTATTCACAGCTAAAACAACTGCCTTTTTTTTTTTTTTTTTTTTTAAAGGGACTTTTACTCTATCCCCTTCCCCATCCTCTTAACAAATCAAAATTTTTTATATAATCAAACTAAAAAAGAACATCCAAAAATTTTAATAAGTACATTTTTTTCCCCTTTTACATTAAAAATGTTCAAACTAATAGATGAGTTTTATCATTCAACTTAAGACATAAGATATGAAATTAGATACAAAAGATTACAGACATAAAATTAGCTATACATAAAAAGAACTTGTCACTATCAATCTTTCTAACAGAAGAAGAATTCAATGTAATTTTTTAAGAAATACAATTTAAAAAAATGTAAACTCATTTCACTTTCTTTTAAAGGTGTTGGGAGAATATTTGATAAACATTATTTACGGTGCAATTTGAAAGTTACATTCTAAATTCTACTATAAAGAAAAATAAAAAGAATTATATTATTATATTAAACAAGATAAAACTATAAAAAGACCTATTTTCTCAAGACTTATTCTTAATTTAATAACTAATTTTGATGATATGGAATACATATTTAAACAGCAACCAAATGAAAAATAACATTAAAAAATATACTAAAAACATCCAATATATATTAAACTCTATAGAGGAAGGAAAAAAAATTATGTAACTTATCGGTGTTTTCCTCACTTATTTGAAATTATCTAAATTAAAATGTTATTTAATATATTTAAAGTTGATTTTTCAAATAAACCAATAATTTATATTTTTGTTGTACTAGGTTTCTTTTTATAAATTTAAGATAATAAAACAACACAATGCACAATTATTTAGATAATTTAATTAACTAAATTTAACAGATAAAAGGAAAAATTTTATATAAACAGTTTCTAAGAATCCTACTAAAAATTTACTATGAAAAAATTTATGATAACTAAGTAAGCAAATATTTATAATTAAATATACAAATATTTAAGTATAAAAAATAAATAAAAGCATACTTACACATTAAAATATTTCAATAAAACCACAATAAGTGAAATATATTGTTAAAAAATGAATATTTAACGCTTTGCACGATCGAATTTTAATTAGTTAAACAAATAAAATTAAACTTCCTACTAAATGATAGCATTTAAAACTAAATATATGCACCGTATTCAATTCCAAGATTTTTATTAATATTTTAGATATTTAAATTTTATTGTTTAAGTGAATTAGAAACCACTTATTTTTCTTTAAATTAAATAATTTTAATGAACCATTTTTTCCCCTTCTCATTATACCGATTGACTAAAAATCGCCGAATACATTAAATGCAAATTCAAACTAACAATGCCGCAACAGCTGTGTCACTGTTCATAAATAATACTTGACCAGAACAAATAGCATTAACTTTACCACAATCTCAAAGTACTTTTTTTTTATTTTTTAATATTATGACTCAGTGATTAAATTTATTTTTCCGTACAATAGAAAATCTCGTATTGTTCAAAATTCACATATAAGGCATGTCTCTATTTTAAACTCCCACACAAAACAACAAGAAGTCGTTTTCTTAATCTTATCAGAAAAGCTGGTAATTGAAAAAGATGATTTGTTTAAAAATTGTATTTCACAAATTGCATTGTACGCTTTAAACAATTACGAAAAATTAGTGGAACAACTGTGTTAAATATTTTACAAATTTAAAGTTTTAACATGTAAAAATTTGTATTGCATTGTATTTGAATAACATCCATGAATAAGTACTTTTTTTCACGGTTAATTTTTTATTTAAATTAAAAAATTTATAGGGGTATTTCTGAATGTTAAAAAGTTGGAACCATTCCAATTACACTGAATTACTCATTTCTTATCATATAATGTAGCCATAACTATGAAATTTCATCAATCAATAAGAAATATAACAATAATAATAGCCCTTATATCTAAAAACTTAATTTTTAATCACATGTTTTAATAAAATAATTTTTAAAAACTCGAAAAGGAAGATTAAGGATTTAAATGGAGAATTATACTTGACACTTACCGACTAAGAAGTCAACAGTTTTTCCTAAACTGTCGATTTTACGAATATTATAAACGGCATAATACAGCTCACACTAAAAATATATAATCATTATAAAATTCAATTTTACAACTCCATTTTTTAACAAGAGCTTGCATTTCATATCTCGCGTCTAGAACACGCACATGAGTAATATTAAAGGTTGCCTGTATAGCAAAGCTAACTTCTATCGCTTTTGTTGCAAATTTCTGTTTTCCGCAGGCGTATCGACGCCAAATGTCCAATTAACTTGCCAAGAAGGCTCAAAAATATTTTTTTTTTTTAGAATTAATTTTCCACATAACATATGGAAAACTATATTAAATAACAATAGTAAAATTTTATTTCTCTTATTTATTCTTTTCATTAAATTTGATATCAAAGCAGGTGTAATCAATTCGAAAACGAAAATATTTTTGAAACATCAGAGAAAAAAAAAACCTAAACATGAGAAAAGTCATGAATTGTTTCAAGTATAACTATATATATGATTACTTTTACATCAAAATATAAGCAAGACATAACAATATTGTGTTATTGTACCAAAAGTATACCAATGTTACAGACATTTAGATTGGGAAATTCAGTTGGTTTTAAATAGCTAAAATTAGGTTTTCTAAATTTGAAAAAGACGTATTTTTAAACTAATAGTAGATGATGATGTATATCATGCAATAAAAATTTTTTTGCTTTTTCACCGATACATATATAACTAATTTTTAAATTATATTTTTATTTTCGTTCATATTATTTTAATTCCATAATAAAAATATAGTGATTTATCAGTAAATCTGTCGAAACACCTTAGTACTTCAGGAACCATTGAATATTAAAAAGTGGATCAAAACAAATATTTCTAAATGAAGAAATTTGTTAGAAACTACAATGGAATCAATTATTTTAAAAGGCATGTCATTGATTAAATCAGCCAAAAATATTGGGTAAGTTCTTTTTTCTTTTTTTGAAAGATTACAAAATAAGCTTTGTAAAAACTATTTATGACATATGTAAAAAAAAAATATATAAGATTGATTAAATTGTTAATCTATAGAATCAAATTTGTCAGATATTAACTGGAGCCCTACATTGCCAATGGTAAAGTCGTTCCAAAATAGTCAAGAAGCGTGGCCCTCTTGAAAACTGTCCAAAAACAGAAAACGACACCTAGTTGGAATACACTCCTATTGGACTCGACCCCTGACTTTGAGTTGGACTCTAAGATGGAGATATATACTTTTTCCATCGAAGCCAAGATTGGTTTTACTCTGCTTGTAAAAAAAATGAATACCCAGGAACTTCTTTTACCGTTTCATCTTGTCTAAAGATAAATGATGATCCTGAGAGTTCAATTTTTTTGTTTTCCTACAATCCAAGATTGGCTCTCCATCTATTTATTAAATATGAAACCTGTGATCTTTTTTTTATCTTTCCATCTTAGCCAATATTGGTTTCTCTGTTTGTTAAAAAGGAACTACCAGAATCTTTTTTTTTTTTTTTTTTTTAACCTTTCCATCTTGACGGAAGGTAAAAAAAATAATCCTGAATTTCATTCTGTGTGTGTGTGTTATGTATTAATAGAAACAGAGCCAGATCTTTTTCAATCACATGTTTTATTTAACACATAAATTCAATGGAAACATCAGTGTAAACACGATTTTTTTTTTTTTTTTTTTTCACACTGTTTGCCGTTTCCCCCTCTTTTTAAGAGTTTTTCTTTGTCTATAGTCATATAATTCTTGAGAATAACACATTTACATTCTGTTACACGTTTTGTGAGGGTTCTCTGGTCCAAAATCCCTCTACTGTAACACATCACTGGTTTGCTGTTCAGGTATCGTCTCCAGGAATAATTTGGGAAGTCTCCACCCTTATAATTTACTTCTGGCATACAAAAGAGTTCACCGGCAGCAAGGCATAAGTATCAAATGAGGCATCCAAGAAGGGAGAGACCTCCACCATTGAGAATTTTATAAGGATGGGGATTGAAGAGGCGTAGGTACAGGGGCAAATGCTGAAAAGTTTCTCCACAACAGAGAGGGAAGAGGGTTATCAATCTTGTTAGAGCTCTTCAACAAGTTCAATATACTGAGAAATTTCAACACAGGAATCCAGTAGATCTGGGAAGCTAGTGTGTATTATGGTACCGAATAGTGGGGAACAGTAGCCCCAGGCATTGGAAGAGTGGAACTTTGAGATCCAAGTTTTTTTTTTTTATGAGTGACACTTCGCTAAAAGAAAAAGTTGGCTGTGTCTAGATATATAATGTCTACATATATTTGTCCGAATTTTTCAGGTGTCGGTCGGAGATGTGAGTAATCCCACTTTATTGTTGTACACTTTATCTACTCTATGGCGTTAAGATTAAAATAATAGTTGTTCATATATTTCACCTTCTTTGCATAAGTGGAATCCAAATACCGATGAAAAATACATTCATGTTCAAACTCCACAACTGTAATGATTGTAATCAAACATTCTTGTATCGTCAAATTTTTCAATGCATCCGTCTTTTTTAATACTGGGTGGGGACGACAAGAAGAGACAAGAAGATGCTCTACTTCAACCTTAAAGGCGAAACAGTCAATATGAGTTCTCCATGAAATTCACAAAGTTTTAATTTCATTAGTTGCTGAGATTTTTATATCCATTTTCAGTGTTGTGAATAAGTTCTGAAATATTCCCATACTACTTATGCAAGGACATTTTAGCAGTCTTTAAAATATCGAATAGTTATTGTTGAATGTCTTTGGTTTCTTCTAGAATGTTAGCTTCGTTTAGTACATCATCAACGTAGAAGTCATTACGCAGTACAGATGCACCAATAAGGAAGTTCTTTCTTTCATCAATGGAAATCTGTTTTAGAATCCTCGTTGCTAGATTACCCTTACTGAAGTACTAACTATACCGTAAGTAACAGTATTGAACTGGAGCACTTTTACAGGCTCATTTTATCTTCTTTCTTAAGAATTCGTTGGAGGTTTCTTTTGGCTCTTGTCAATATTTATCTTTCGATGCATTTGACGAATGCCTGGTAGATGTATAGATATGCTTACAGGATATCACTAGCAATGAGAAAAGGTAATCTTGAATGACTCCACCGTTATAATGAGTGGAGTTTAAAGACTTTCTACTGGTGTTCACAGTTGATACATTGAACACAGTTCTCAATTTTGTGGTACTGTTTTGAGGCCAATAAATCCCACGATGAAGCAAGTAACAAGATACCACAGGCTCTACATTCTCTTCTATCTCATTCATAAGGCCTAAATCTTTGTATTCTTTAAAAGTCTTTACAAAATTTCAAATACACTGTATCTCTACTAAGTCTTTTCCATAATAAATTAAATCACTGAAGAGCAAGTTTAGATATTCTCAAACATGAAGAATCTTTTCAAGTGGCATGGTTACTTTAAATCTTCTTGACTCAGCTTTCTTGTAGTTTTTCTGAAAATATTCTTCAAAAATATCTTCTTCGCTGTTCCTAATTGTATGGGTTTCCACTGCTTCAATTTCTCAAAACTTCATCATTGTACAATCAAAATTTACTTCAGTTAGTCAACAATGTTTGCTGTTTATATTTTCTGCCGTGCTGCATCCGGACATCGCAAAGCTGAACACAGTATTTTAAAAAATAGGACTCGATTTTTCCATCCTAAATTGACCTGGTTTAAGTAAATCATAAAATACTTTCGCTCCCAATGCTGCCTGATAGCCAATTGGACAGCTCTCTGGCTTTTGATACCACAGGCTTCAGTTTCGAATCCTGGCGGGGCAGGGATGTTTGTTAGTGGTTTGGAATCCACGTTAACTGTATATCCCGGTCTAATTAGCCTAAAGTGTGTACAAAATGACCGTAGTGCGACAAACCAAATCAATTCGCTCCCAATAACATTTAAATGAGTTCAGGAACATTAAATCTCTTATCAGCTAAATTAACGTTACATAAATCATCGTTTATTTCTATCTGTTTCTGTTTTGATCTTTGGAACTACTTAAAAATCCAATTCATGAAGAAACACTTCTTTTCTTATTGCTAATAGATACAGCAACTCTTGACTTAATAGTAAATTGAGAATGGTTCAGATCAGATAACTGTCTCTGTATTGTCAGCTACATTAGAAAAAAAATTGTTCAAATCCAAAACAGCTATGTTTATTTTCTTTTTCTTAACCTCAATCTGTCTGCACATTCTTACTTAAGAAACAAGATGTACTTCTCGAATCCAGCAAGGTTTTGATTAGAAGTAAATCTTCGATATCATTAGAAATGAAGCTGATGGATGTACTCAACAAAAAACATTCTTTTCGCTTTGAAGTATCAGTTGCGGTTAAAAGACTATTTTCATGTGTCATATTTACCCTAAACTCACTTGTATAGGAAAATTTTTCACTTACCGGTACTTCTTTCTTTCTACTCTGGATTGGTTTGTTAGGTTTCTATTGAAATGGAGTGTAATATGATGTCTCTTTCCTCACTCCGAGCAAGTATACTTTGATTTACAATTCTTCACTCTTTGATTCGAGAAAATGCAATTAAAACAAAAATTATGTTTTTTAATAATTTCAATTCTATTATTCACTGGAAGGTGTTTATAACTGAAGCATTTGTAAAGAGGATGAATTTGTTCACACAATACGCATTTTGAAATTTTGATAGTTTCAGTAAAAAAATACTTTAGAGATAATTTTAAAAAGTCGTTTTTCATGATTACTTTTTATGGATTTATTATAACTGGTTTCGTGTTTTGTTTCACTTTTTGGAGCTAGTATGTATAGATCTAATTCTCTTCCCAACGGTTGAGGCTTGAACCGTTCTTCCCCTTATTTGATACTGATGTGTTTCATTAACTCTCTGTCAAGGAATGTTAAGATTTGATCGTGAAGTAATTAATTCGCATAACTCCTTAAATTCCGATACTCCCCTCATTTGACAGTAATACTTAAACATTGCATTCACTCTGGATGCAAACTGCACATAGTTTTTCGGATGGTACCTTGTGCTGTTTTTGAACCGATTTAATCGGTTGTGATGTTTCAATGCTCACTTTTCATCCTTCCGAGTTGGTTGATTTGGCGAGCGATTTGTAAAAAGTGCCGGCCAAGTACGTTTTCAACTTTGAGACGGGGACACATCTCAGTTAGTCATTCTTTGAGTCCATTTCTTTTCAGATACATCGTGTGGGAGGGTTGCATTGATCTATATATCTTCATAAACCCGTGAAGACACACACCACTCGATAAAGGTTCCACTTCCTTTAATACAACGTACAATCAATAGAGGTGATATAATCCATCTTTAAAAGGTTCCAAGTCGAGTAGAATGAATAAGGATATGCTTCCGTCTTACATTGCAAGTCTTGTACCATGGCTCGGGCTTAGGAAAAGCAGGTAATCCATGATAATGGTTGTGGGGAGCAAACATTACAGGTAGAGGAATATAGACAGGTCAGCTGCATCTATGACATATCTTTGGCCTCTTGGACCGTCTTTTAAAGAAACACACGAGCCGAATACGAAGCTTAGCGGGAAGGCTCTTGAAACACATGGTCTGAGACAGTTCCATTGGCTCGGACGTCGGAATACGTAAATTCAGAGAGAAAAGACGGAGGAATGCATACCAAATAGTCTCTCGAGACGTGGACAAGAAATACACTTGTTGTGGGATCCATTCATTTTTGATAAAATATCTAGTGGATAGAGACAATAAAGGTAGACCTTCTGATGGGATGGAACGCTCTGTGAGGAATGCAGCAAGAGGTAAAAGCTGTCTTCAGGAACTCTTCCCGTGACTTTTTTTCCACAGGTCACAATTGAGGGGGGAGATTTCTCTCAAGTCTGTATTTATTTTTGGAAGCTTGCCAAAATCTTTCTTCTCCGACGTTTCGTTTTCTGACAGCACATAAGCAGTAAGTATTCTCGCTCGCGATAGATATCTTTCTCATCCAAGTGTCCCTTCATGTGGTTCCGATACAGCATTCGAAAAAGACGGATGAATTACAAAATTTGTCCGTAAATGTACGTTTGATTGCCTTCATTACTCATGTGGAGTCTGAATATGGAGGTATGTGGATTCCTTCTAGACATAGAAGGTGAAATATGTCGACGATATGAAGTGCTTGAGGTTGTAATTGCAAAAATGCATATATTTTAACTGAATTATTTAAATTATTTGGAGTAAAGTGTACAAGAGATTACTCATGACTCGCGGCTGACTTCAAGAACTCGGGCACTCAATGGGAATTCAATTTGAGCAATATGTATCTCGTCAAAAGCTAACCTTTCTTTTTGCACATGTGTGTGTGCATGACAGAGATGAGCATATTCTTAAAATTTCCAAGGTTCTCATGCTGCTGTACGAGGATATATAAATTTTTACAAAATTAAAAATAAATATAAAATTAATTTATTAACAATGTTAAAAAAAAAGTATCCCCGGTTAATTATTAACGTCGTGAAAAGAACTTTTAAAATGTAAATTTCTTTCCTGGGGCATTTAATGGCTGTAGTCTGCAGTTAAGAGCATAATCCACTATTAACATTATAATCCACTTAATTATGGATTAAGAGCATAATCCACTCTAATTGTTTAAGGTATCTTCGCCCACTCACAGAGAATACACGCTCTTAACTGGGAACAGCTTCGATGAAGATAAAGAGTTGTATGTAAATGATTTCCTAGCATGTTCCATACCTGTTCAAGTCAATTTACTTCGGGTAATCATGATGACTATACCGTATGAAGTAATATTTCAGATTTAAATATTGGCTGTCAATGCGACCTATTACCATACGTGAAAACAAAATAAGGATACATGACATCCAGAAGTAAGCGAACAAGTTGAGCAAGAATGTTCAATCATCAAGTCGCCACCTCTGTATGTGTGCATTTGCCAGATGCTGCTTATTTGTATCAGTATCAGAGATCTTTCAGATCAGTAATTGCCGCAATTCAGTTGTAATCAGTAATTGTAGGCTAAAACATGGCACAAATGTAAATATCATATACTCCCATTATTTTTGTATCCAGTTAAAGCGGTTTTTTATTTTTGTTTGGCTGGCAACAGAAAACGAGTCAAAGATCTCCTTGTATGTAGATCTCCTTGTATGAAAACGAGTCAAAGATCTCCTTGTATGCATCTGCAAATAACTTTCCGTGATACAGCTGTTTCTGAAGGCATTACAAAATCGAAAACAAACTTGTGTGCAGTCATTGAACTGTGCCTTCATGTTTGCAGATACAGAAAATGTTCATATGGCTCTTGAACGTCAACATATTGTTCTTCGTAACAATAATCCTTCACTTTGATACAAGTTCCACAAGCGGAAGATTATGGAATGCTTGGCATTTATGGCACGCACTGTTTCCAACCAACCTCTTTCAAGGTGTTCTTCTATATACTATAATCTTATGTCATTCAGACGATGTCGTTTACTCCTTTTTTACAATTTTTATAATTTTAACGAATACAAACACAGATACAAAACGGATTATAAGCGGAATATGGATGCAAAATACTTCAGCAACAAGCCGTTGCTAATAACAAACACATTTCTTTTTATAGTCGTATGCAAAATTAATATGCGGACTAATCAATATTTCAATGAATCATAAACATCTTTAATTCACTTTTAGAGTAGTAACTCTTAAGAAGATTATTAAACATTTATCACACAATTCAATGATATATAAATAATTAGTGGGCTATGTACAGAGCTTGCTAAAAAGCAATATTTTTTTTGAAATTTTAACATCACTGAAGATACTACAATGAAATTTGAAACTGATTTATCTTATTTTTGAATAATTGAGATATAAAAGGTTTAGAAATATTTGTGTTCAGACTAGAATTAAAAAGTTCCTTCCCTTGAAAAATTATTGCGCTATCGCTGTTATTATCTGTAATTGGTGCTTACTTTCAAAGCTTCTATGGATAATGATAATAAATTATCTTTCTGAAAATCAGATTAATGGAGAGGAAAAAAACTAACTCTTCGAAATTACACAAGCTGCTTTTAAAAGTGTTAAATTCTAATCACGTTAATGGGGCATTCTGTTACACTGAATAGAGCGTCTGTGCCACTTGTACAGATTTAATTAGTCGTATTGCAGGTTTTAACGAACGTACTGAATCTAACATATGCGAAGAGGTTTTCTTCTTATAAGCAATATGCTGTATGTTTCAAACGTTTAAAGAAAATTGCAAGAAGCATCAAAAAAATCTGAAAAGACTATTTATTCATTAGAATTTATTAGAAGATTTTATTCATTAGAATGAAATTTGTATGTCGAGTCATTTCTTGTATACATTAAGTATCATAGAATAAAGGTATCATATTATGAGTATCATAGCATAAAATTAAACTATATAAATTTATAAAACTTAAAAAGAGAGCGAAAGAGAGAAGAATAAGAACTAATAAGTAAATGCTGTTGATGAAATCACAATGAAAATTGTGTTGTTTCATATCAAATTATTTTCAAATCACTGCAATTATCACAACATAAAAATCATGCGCTCGCATTCTACGAATTTGAAGTTCGTACGCGGGGTACAAGGGCTCGTCAAATATAAGACCTTTTCTCCTTGAAGAAATAAACATTTTAAACACAGTCTTCATGCAAAAAAAAAAAAAAAAAAAAAAAAAAAAAAAAACACGGAGAAGCTAGCAAAAGGGGACAGAAATCAGCTGATTTATGTATATATAAAAGAAATATACGGAAAATTTAAAAGGAATTTAATTTTTATTTAAGCGATAAAACTACAACTAGTGAACCAAACAATAAAGCGTTGGCCCTTAGGAAGCTAATATCCGACTTGACATAGAATAATACACTCATGTCCATAAATTAAGGATAATTCAGAATCACACAGAAATTGAACTCTAAAATAAAAATTTCACCTGTAGAATTATCACACACATCTTGAAGAAGAATATGCAAATTACAGGAAACCACCAGATGACGCGGATAGTACGTCACAATGACGAGAGTGTAAGAGAGGGTGGCAAAGAAGTAAAATTGTTCACAAGCGCTTTAAAAGCCTTTCAGTGCAATAACCGCAAAGTTATGGCACAAAGGAAGCATTTGGAAGATTTTTTACGTGGTAGAATTATCGGACGACTGGAATGTGGACGTACCCAGCTGGAAGTATACGAGGAACTTGGAATCGCCCAGAGTGTCATCTCCAGGCTTTGGCAACGATTCCAAGATGATGGTAATGTGAGTAGATGTTACAGCATAGGTCGCCCCCGAGTTACAACGCCGAATGAGGACCGGTATTTAGCAGTTACTGCCAAAAGAAACAGACGGAGCACAGCATCAGACCTGTCTCGTCAGCTCTCTTCAGCTACCGGTACGACAGTTTCAAGGCAGACCGTGTACAGACGCTTAAGGCACATTGGTCTATATGCTCAGAGGCCTGTCAGACGTGTTCCACTTACCGCAACTCACTGTCGCCTGCGATTAACCTGGAGTAGAGCATGCATTGTGGACACCGCAACAGTGGTATTGTGTGATGTTTTCCGACGAGTCCAGGTTTAGTTTGCAGTCTGATTCTCACCGGACTTTCATATGGAAAGCGCCAGGTACCCGTTACCACCAAGAGAACACCATTGAACGACACCGTTGCGGTGGTGCAGGATGGCTCGTTTGGGGAGGAATTATTCTTGCTTCCAGAACTGACCTACATGTTCAGAGTGTAACGATGACAGGCCACATCTATCGGGATGTCATTCTGGAACAACATGTACGTTTGTTTCGGGCGCCATGGATGCTGAATTTCAGTTTATGCATGGCAACGCCCGTCCTCACTGTGCAAACATTGTAGACGAATGCCTTCAATCGGAGGATATCACCCGTATGGATTTGCCAGCATACTCACCGGACTTGAATTCAATAGAGCATGTGTGGGATATGCTTGGCCGACGAAATTGCAGCCCGTCAACCCCCTCCCACCTGTCAAAAAGAAATTCGGAGGGCATTGCTTGATGAGTGGTGTAATATTCCCCAAGATCAGATTGATAATTTGATACTCAGCATTCCTAGGCGTTGTAAGGCCTGTATTGCATCGTCCGGGAGACATACTCCATATTAACCATCATACTAACCATGTTACACTGTTTTTTGTAAATAGGTTGTTTTTTAAATTTGCTCCAGGGAGTAAAAATCGCAATTTTTATTAATTATGTCAAACATATAGCCTCTTTTTGCTCTTTACCGTTTGTTTAATAAATAGACTTTACAAATAAGTCAAATTTGTTTTCCTTCTGTCTCTTTCTTTGCCTGAACTTCATTATCCTTAATTTATGGACATGAGTGTAACTCCTAATACCTAATTTCATAGCAGAAAAATATTTCGCAATTAAAACATGAATTTTTAAACAGGACAACAAAAAAGAACAATCCCATTATAAATTGGAACACCTTAATAAAAACTGCTTTACATAAGAATTTTAATATCTTTTATTAATTTGAAGACAATTACATTTTTTTAACCATTTGCTTTAGTAATAAGTGTATGGCAATCTAATTTTACTAAGTACAATATTTTACTTGTCATCTAGATAATGTTATGAATTCAAGTTAGTACATAAATTTTAAATTAGGTAATTATATTAAACTTAATTCTTTCATGTGAATTAATTTACCTGAAACACTTGAAATTTATGTTAAAAACCTTTCTAAGAAACTAGATAATTTTCATTAGTATGCCGAACTCTGCAATAACATTATTTGTATTTTTTATTTGCATTTAAATTAATTATGTATTTTCAATTGTATTTATTTTCTTTAATATATTATTGTAAAATAAATATGACTATTTATTGCAGTAAATATCAACATAAAAATTTTATATGCCAATCAATCATTTTTATGTATATTGAAATATATTTATATACGTAAATAAAAGAATACCAAACATACATTACATTCGAATTCAATATTTAATTTTTAAAAATACTTTAATGAATGCAGATACGTATATAGAAATTATAATTAAAAACGTTTTCCCTACTATTAAGTAATAATTTTTGTGATTTATTAAATAGTTGTAAGACTGAAAGTGAAAAAAAATGACAGCTTCTTGAAGATTACCAGAAATGATCCACATTTATGAACAAAACTATTTCTTTCTTTTCTATTGATTATCAAAAACTATTCGGATAATTTTAGTTTCATGAATCTTATTCATTTTACTGTATTTTTATAAACTTTCCGTGATTTCTATGTATTCTCTAAATGGAAAAGTATTGCATTGTATTAAAATTAATTTATTTTGTGATGTGCATTCTAACAAATATAAGCAACACAATTAAAATCGTCACTTTGAAAAGATTGACTTGGAAAAGTTATTTGTTAAGGGCTTCTAGAATTTAATATATCTTTTAAAAGTAAACATCATTTCTGATACAAAATACTAGCAGTGTCCTTTGGGGCATCACTTAATGGATCATAATATTCAAAAGTTTTGCATTTTATATCTGATATAATTAAGGTCCGATGACAATTCATATTTACAGAAATTATTAAGAAATTAGCTTTTAGTACATCACTAATCCAATAAAAATGTAAAAAGTTTCTCCCAGAATGAAATATATAAGAATCTGAAGAACCGTTAAATATTGTCGAATTTTCCGTTAACTTGAACAGAAAAAAAATTGATAAATGTATCATAGTGCCAAATCTTTTTGAAATCTGGTTACACTGTTTTTTAAATTCTCTTCCTCTACAGATATGTAAAGATCTATGGATTTTTAGCGTGTAAAATACAATGATAGAATTATTAATTTTCAATATAGTATTACTAGGATCACAAACTTGAATTTCTTTTAATAGAAAATATACACTATTAGTAACATCCAAGTTTGATTTGCTGTCCATTGAAATAGTCTAAATGTTTGATATTAGAATTTATTATCATCATCATTGGCGCAGCAGCCCATTGTGGGCCAAGGCCGTCTACCTACTGGTAGATTACGAGACGAGAGATGTTTTTCATTTTGCGGGGTAGGGTCGCCAGCTCTACGCCCAACAGTAATATGAGACATGGACCCACGGCTTAATGTGGATTCTGAACCATTACAAACATCCATGGCACCGCCGTGGTACCGTGGCGAAACCTGTGGTACCGAGCGCCAAAGCGCTAGCCACTCGACCATTCAGAACCCAGAATTTATAATAGGATCATCAATATTTTTCAGTATCAGATACTTGTAATCTTTTATTAAAATTAGAAAATGCATTTTTATTTAACAAATACCACATACAGATTAGTACTTATCCATCAATACACGAGTTCTCCAATATTTTTCAACAATACGATTGAAATTGTCCAAATGTTCGTCATAGGTTGACGAGAGTTATAACCTATGACATCAGAACATTCCAAGAATCTAGAAAATGCAAAAGGAGAAAAACAGAAGGACGGTGGCACATCCGAGGGTCTCAAATGTTCGTCATAGGTTGACGAGAGTTTTATAAAAAACCTATGACATCAGAAATACATTCATGGGTCAAACAGATCTTTAATGGGTTTGCGAAATTGCAGTGTCTATGCCACAATCACTCTTAACTGGCCCATACAAAACATGGTGAACATACAATGAACTGGATACACATTCGTGCCGTTTACAGTGGCAATGGATCCATTTTCAGAACGAGAGAAAATCACATTAACAATAAAATAATAATAATAATTGTTACGTCGAAACCCAGGTTCTCCTGCATAGGGGAGGTCAACGCCCTATGTCCAGAAAAACATCCTGTCTGTGGGGGTGTCTGGGTGACGGGAGAGACAGAAAGAAAGTAAGAAGGAGTTGAACCAACGAGAAAAGATGCGTGTGGCAGTCCATCTGGTTGATGGCGTAAATAAAGGTCAATTTAATTACAGTCCACATTCATTTATTCGAAATAATTTGAGTTTATTTTCGTGTATGACTGAGCTATCGAACAATAATAATAATAAAAATTGATGGTAGCACTGAAAATGCAACTGAATGGAACTCGAGGAATGTTTCAACCTAAAATTCGTTGCGTTGAATTGTTCAAATACTTTTACACCAATAATTTGAACTTTCATAAAATTATTGATTATATATTAAGAGTGTCAGACTCATAGAAAAGATTTTTTTCTCATGCAAATAACTTTGGTCAAAAACATTGTTGAAGTTTCTTAAAACAATGTTAATTACCAAAGTAAATTTTAAGAAATCCTGTTTCATTCCAATCTGAATCTTAATAAAATTATTAAATCGATATTATTAAATCAAATATACGAAAGCAAATATGTTCTTCAGAAATTTAAGTATCGCTTGAAATACACTATGTGGAAGAAAGTGACGGGACACGACACAATAACGACATAAACCCATATTTATTAAAAATTAATAGAACCTCCTTTGGCTGCATACAATGGGCATGCTTTCCACTGTTAGCCTACAAGAGGAATTTCCTTCCAAATACAGGAAGTTCCATAGTTCAGGCTGCAAGATTCTCAACCGACGGTCCAATCCGCCCAGAACATTCGTCTCTCCCACTTGCGTTGTTGTTCACATACCATGGCATGTTGGCATGTTGTCGTCTTGATACCAGCAATCATCCATACCGTACGTTGCCTACAAGGTAGGAAGGACATGATTGTCGAAAATATCACAGTATCTATCGGCATTCATCGCACCATCAACCTTCACCAGTGAGCCAGCCCCATACCAGGAGAAACAGGCCCATACCACAAATCCTCCTCCACCCAAACTTTACAGTTGGGACGACACACTCGAGCAAAGGCGTTCTCCTGGTAAACGCCATACCCAAACACGTCCATCGGAACGGAAAAGGGTAAATCGTGACTCGTCACTCCAAAGGACGCGTTTCCAGTCACCCAGAGTCCAAGTACGGTGGTCTTTGGCCCATAGAAGGCTCGCTTTCTTGTTGGTTTTCGTAATCAAAGGCTTATGGGCTGCCGAACGTCCAGTGTAACCTAACTTATGGGCCTCGATACGAAGAGTCTTGGTCGAAACGGCCACACCTGTGGCTTGTCTAAACTCATTAGCGATGTTATCCATGGATGTTTGACGGTTACTTCGAATCTCCCTGCCGAGCCCCCGCCGGTCCTGCTGGTGAGAACTGTAGGTCGTCCACTTCGGGGTTTGTTCTGACAGTGTCCCTCAGTCTTGTAGCGACACACAACACTTGCAACAGTTGATTTTGAGCAGTTACGGAGACGGGATATCTCCTAATTGACACCTTGGCAAGATACAATCCAACCAACACACTTTCTCGAACTCAGACAACTCTTCCCGTGGCGGCATCTTGACAAAAAACAACTCTAGTCGACTCCACAGAGTATTTATAGGATATGGCTGACACGTGATACATATTATTGCGCATGTGTCAGCTGTATTGTCGACTTTTCTACTTTCGAGGGGTGTCCGTCACTTTCTTCCAGATAGTGTATTTATTTTAACGTGATTATTCCCATTTTTTCATTAATAGATCAAAACTATGAAGAAACATGTGTTTTTTTTAATACATATACTATTACTTAAAATTAGTAAATGTCCCGTATTGACATAATAAAATAAATGGTCAAGGTACACATGCATGTCCAAGTAAATGTAAAAATCAGTCGGCTGTTATGGTTATTTTTCTAGATGCAATAAAATAATTAATAGAATTTAGAAAATTAAATTCTGATAAATTCATGAGTAGATATATTGAAGGAACAGGAGAACTATTTAAAATGTGCTGTTTAATTTCGAATTTTGAGGATGAACATTTTTTTTTTTTTTTCTTTTTTTTTTTTCTTTCTAATGCAGCTGGCAAACAGCTTGGTCTTGGATGTCTTAAGGCAAGCTCTGCACAAACGTACTCACTTTGCATTACCCAGGGGGCGCGTATAACTTGAAGATAAACCACGGACGCGGAGTAACAATGCCCCCGCAACGCTCTACGATCCTATTAGACCGGGACCTACACTTTAAAGTGGATTCCGAACCACTACAAACATCCATGGCACCGCCGAGACCCGAACCCTGTGGTACCGAGCGCCAGAGCGCTAGCCACTCGGCCATTCAGGCCCTGAGGATGAACATAAGTTGAGGCAATATTATACTACACTGGGACTGCTTCAAATCTGAAATTCGTCATCTATAGATTTGTGAGATATACAAGTTTGATGCTTTCGATTCGAATTTGTTGTATAGCGTTCGTAATTACTCTTTCGAGACATACGAATATAAATACCAAAATCAGTCATTACCCAAGAAATTGATATGCACCATGATTTAAAAAATTAGACAGTGACAAGAATTATCAAAAATTAATAGTTATTATTGAATTTACTTAATTCTTAGAGATAATTCTTTTATTTGGATTAAAGGTTCTTATCGAAATAAATGTCCTACTTTAATTTGACAATTCATAAAATTATAATGCTGATTTGTGAGGATCTAGTAGAAAATTTTTACAAAAGAAAATTCTCTAAAAAAAAAAAAAACAAAATAAATGTCACTAATAAATTTTTGTTGTGTTTGCTTTTTTACAAAAATTTTTCTTCTATAAAAATTGTGTATTTATAAATGAAATTGTTTATTTCAATAATTGCAATAATATCAAGAAATTGCCTAGAATAACCACACACACACGAAGAAATCATTTTATTATTTATTAGGTAATTTTTTTGCCATGTATAGCTAGTTGGATAAATATATAATACGCATATAGATTGTATTCATTAATACTTCCATATATTTTATAAATAAATGGTAACATATTTAGTAACAAGTGTAACAAATTTAATCCTAGTGGTTAAGTACCGATAAAAGTGATGTTTAAGAAATTAATATGAGCAACTAAATATTATTATACGCAGGGAACTACTATTCGTATTATCTTTAAAAAAGAAAAATAACGAATATAATCACAACACTAATATTTTGTTTTCATATATTTGGTAGCATGAGAATCAATAATTTCTTTTTGATCAGTTAGACAATTCATAATTTTGGAAAAATCCTGGTAAAGCACTTAACTCTGAACTATCCTGTCTTCTCGTAACCGTGTTTACGGTGTAAAGTAGATCAATAAGTAGAGACCAATCAGCACAGTGCACGTCATCTAATATAATCCGGCTTTTAGGAGTGGACTTTACTTCTCCTGCGGTTTATGTTAGCAATATTGTTGATTTTTCTCTCACTTATGAGTGGTATACAGTTAATTAAAGTAGAGGATTCCTGTTCTGGTAATTCTATGCATACAATGTCTCAACGGGAAAGAACGTTTATTATGGTTAAACCTGATGGAGTTCAAAGAGGTCTTGTTGGGAAAATTATTTCCAGATTTGAAGAAAAGGGTTTCAAATTAGTAGCAATGAAATTCATGCAAGTAAGTTCGATTTGTCCTTGATCAATATCATGTACTAAAGAAAATTCAATCATCGTCTTTTAGAAATATGATTTAAGAATTCCTTTCTCTGTAAGATTATTTAAAATCTTAGAAAATATATTATGGGGGAAAAGTATATTTATTTAATTTTTTTCTCCCTCATTGACAAAAATAAAGTATTCTTAATATAAAAAATGTTTCTAAAAGGTTTAATATTATGATTTTTTTTTTTTTACTCTATATAGTATGAAAGATTTGAGTACCATTTAAAAATTTTTTTCAAAGATGAATATAGGAAGTTCATTGTAGAGTTCTTTTATCACGCTTGTCAGATAATTATTAATAATCCATAATTCTTATATATTTGGTATCTGATTTATTTCTGCAACAACCAGATATTATTTATACATAAATTATTTAATGAGGGCTTATGTGTGTTTAATTTTTTTGGCATTGGTTATGATTATAATTATCTGGTACAAATATTGTAAAGTTTTCCTTTTTACAGGCTTCAAAAGAGCATCTGGAAAAACACTATGCAGATTTATCTGGAAGACCTTTTTTCCCTGGTTTAGTTAATTACATGCAGCTTGGACCTGTTGTCCCTATGGTAATCTTTTTTAAAATTTGATTTGAAAATTTAATGAAATTCCCATAATTTGTTTTGAATGATATTTAGAAATATTATAGATTTCATTTAATAACTGTGTTGATAAATATTTTATATAAATCTATTTTTAATTGTATAAGAGAATTTTTAAGAAACGATAATATAGTGTTGTAAAAGTTAATATTTTATAAAATTAGCTTTTAACTTTCTGTTCTGATTCCTTTGCTAAATTTTTTGTATTTCTTTCAGTGACTTTTTTTAAATTCTTCATGAAATTAATGTAAAAATACGTGTTAGATATTTAGTAAGATATGGAAGTTAAATTATAGTTCAGGAGGTAAAAATTATGTTTGAAGTAAGAATATCTGAAGATATTATGAAAAATGACAATTATTTTAATGCATTGGCTTGAAGATTATAAGATTTTGCAGTTTTATTAGTATTTTTTGAGTATTATATTTTAAAAAAATATTAATAGCATATGTATATATATTTAATGTATTAATGTATGATGAATTAGGTGTGGGAAGGTTTAAACATTGTTAAAACTGCAAGAGATATCATTGGTGCTACCAATCCTATGGACTCATTACCAGGTACTTTAAGAGCAGATTTGTGTGTTCAAGTAGGAAGGTAAGATATGGTTTTATATGCTCATATTTTTAAATAAAGTTTATAACAGTTTTAAATAAGTTTTGCAAAGTTTAGTTTGTTTCTCGTTATTTCGACATAAAGATTTTTAAGGTAGATGAGCATTAAAAGTACAAACAAGAAGAAAAAAACAAACTTAAAGCATGATTTACTTCATTTATCCTAACTTGTTGATTCTTGAGGATAGATATAACTTGGATAAGTTCATAAGATAATAATTGGTGTTTTTTTTTTTTTAATGCAATATTTAATATATAATGTGATTTAATTAGTCATGAAAGAAATTATTTGTGAATTGTGCATCTTTTTGAATTGTAATAAATCCTTTTAAAAGAAATTTTAAAATCGTTATTGAAAGTTGATAAATTAAAACTAAAATAAAAACGTGTTATGAAATTCTTAAATGGGTTGATTGCTTGATTTTCTTTAATATTAGCTTTAATGATATTACACACAAGTGAGAATGCAATCAAATACTTAACATTAACAGTACAGATTCAAAATTTAAAAAAATTAATTTTTAAAGCTTTATTTACATCATACTTTCTCATCAGTCTTCTGACTGATACGATATGACGAATAGGTGCAGTATTTAATTTTGTTGAATTTTTGGATTATCCTGTAGAATATTTAGAACTGCAATATAGTGATTATTTCAGTTTTGTTTAATATTTTAAAGTTATCCTTTTTTTCTTCAGGAATATAATTCATGGTAGTGATTCAGTTCCCAGTGCTGAAAAAGAAATAAGTCTATGGTTCAATGAAGACGAATTGGCTAACTATTCCCTTGCCTTGGATAGTTGGATTTATGAAGAAAATTGATTTATTTATTTGTAATCTTGTATGGAAGTTGTTAATTGGATAATCTTCAAATACTTTTTATCAATATTTTTCTTTAAAATAATTAAAATCAACCAATCAGTGTTACAGTTTTTAAAAGTTAACAGGTCACTTTTTTAACTTATAAAGATGAGCATTTTTTTTTTTTTTTTTTTTTTTTTTCTGATGTAAATTGTATGATAACCAAATGGAAATTTTTTTTTTTTTTATTTATTTTTTTTACTTTAAATGTATGAAGTTTTCAAATTTAATATTGTTTGAAAGTATCATTTTTTCATGTCATAGCTTGCAGTGATTATAAAATATTCATAGTATTTCATTATAGTGAAGTTGTAGTTAGGCTTTTATTAACTGGTAAACATATACTTTGCATAAAATGGATGTAATAAGTTCCTAATCATTTACCAATGCTTATTTATTATTCCATAATGTGTTGTATTGCATGAAGAGCAAATTTTATTTCTAGTGGTGTATGTGAATACTTCTATTCAAGTAGTCCATATTAAAATTATTTACCTTTTAGAAGATAATTTAAGATTGTAACTTCTATATTGCATTTTGATTTATGTTAAAAAGTACATGTTCTTCAGGTGTATATATTTCCTTAATGAATTGTCTAATAAATGATTTCATTGAATTTATCAACATGGAACAATTTCATTAATTTTCTTCAATTGTTATTGAAAGTTTTTTATTTTGGCTGTACCTGCTTGTACTTCAATGAAATATATTCAGTAAATATTTTTGGTTTTTATTATTACTTTTCATGTGCATATCTTCTTTCTCTTGGATTGTTGCAGGTTGTTTATATTTTAATACTGCGAATTTTAGTTTAAGCTTCAAAATGCAAATTGGACTGGTAGAGGATGTATAATTTAAGTTCAGTATTTACTTTTAATATAAAAATTTTAAAAAATTCTAATTAAATACAAAATAATGTTACTAAGTTGTATAATTTATCAGAGGGAAAATTATTTGAATTTAGACAGTAAAATGTTAACTTTGTCGTTTGGAAAATATATTTTCTAAATTAATGCATTGATGAATTTTGTTACTGAAAAGCGTTTGAACAGTTCAATTGTGTGTTTCACAAATAAAATATAGCGAGTTTAAAATTAATGCTTGGAGATATTATCATATAATGTTTTAATGTGACTTGACTCTGCATTTATTTTTAATATGATCACTTACTTTTTACAATAACCAATTGCAGAAGGCATGCATCATCTGCTGATTTCATAGATATGTATACAACACAATTTATATTAAAAGTTTCAATTGTTGACAAAAGAGGGGTGAACAAAAGTAAAGATTATTGACTTTCAGGTTAAGGGTGACTGCATTTTAAAAAATTGCACTTTGTGAGCTGGTCATGTGCTACTGGGTAAAAGCATATAGTAAACTGGCATTAAAGAAAATAAGTTACATTGAAATTGTGATGGTCCACAAGAAAAGATGAAAGAAAATTGCTGCTGGATGTTGTAGGGGATCAATTTAAGCTATATCTAACCTTGTTGACCATGTGTATTCATGCCTGCAGATTGTTTTTCTCGGGCATAACTGCATTTTGCACATTAATGTCTCGGACGGCTGCTGTCTAGAAGATAGTAGTTGCTGTGCGAATACGTTACCATATGGGAAGGCATTTTGATAGGGTTTTTTGTTCCTGTTTGTCACTTGAGCATAATTAGCCTGATATTTTGCCTGCTGGTTTTTTATTTTTCAATTGGTTTTATGATTTGTAATCCTTGACTAGCAATTTGTTGTGTGAAATAGTATAGATGCTCCAAAAACTGCAATAAATTAAGTTATTAACAGCTTGGGAAGTTGGATGGGTTGTGTAGAAGTTAATGTGATTTAGTATTTCTTGGAACTGTGGGAAAAATGGCCAAAGTATTGAGAACTGTAAAGTTCTCAAAATTAATATGCAAAATAATGAATCGTCCTTCGAGAGGTACCGTTAGTGACCTGAGTATTTCGGAGTTCTTTTTGTGTTTAAAAATAATATTTTAAATGGAATTCTAAGAAGTTGATATTTGAGTTCCAGGGTCTTTAGAATGGAAATCTTACTTGTAAAAAAAAATATAATTGACTTGCAAAGAATTATGAAAATTTTCAAATATGATTAAGTTATCCACATACATAAAAGCATATTTGTGGCATAGACGATTTCTTTACAGAAAGTGACATAATATTTATAATTATATATCTGTATTTTAATTGTATTAATGTAAAGATAATGCTTAATTTTGTGGTGTTAACTGCTTTCAAGAATAATGAAAATTTAATTAAAAAATATTGGCAATTTAAATTATTATTTTTTTTTACTGGTAAATTTTTTGGAAAATCATTATTTGCCATAATTTTTACACATTGAGTAAAATACTTTTTTAAAAAGTTTTCCAGGGGTCAAAATTATAATTTAACAATAATATTCTATCTTAACATTATAAAGTTAAATGTATGGGTTAAATGCTATTATTGGTATATTATTTAACAAAAAATTTTGTTGTAACGTAAGTATGCAAGCTGAAGACATAAGAAGTGGAAGTATTTAATGTAAAATTTTTACTTAAGATTAGCATTTTATTAATATTTTGTTTCCCATTGTACAATAATTGATGAAATATGAAGTTTGATCTCTGAAGTTACAGAAATTTCAAGGAGCTTTCTTTAAAGCCGATTCAAACACTGGAGTAACAAGAAATTTTCTTTGCCTTCATTAATTCTTTTATAAAATTTTTTATTTAATTATTTTAAATTATTAGATAGTTTGTTTAGTTTGATCTTAGAAAACAAATATTTTCACTAAAAATTATATATTTCTAAAATATTTAATTATTATAAAAGTCTTATGGGAGATTATGTAATTTTAAGAAAACAAGCATCATGATTTCTATTGAATTTTCCAATTGTTTTTTTAGTTATTTTATCCATTAGTATTGTTGGTTTTAAATATTTAATGTTAGTGTTTATCCTACTTTATTTTGTCAGGCAGGAGAAGGGATGTAGTGTAAAAGTGACTTGCCCACCGGCCTTGCATTTGCTTGGAAAGGCAATAAAGTAAGAAACACTTGTAGAATCAATCATAAAAAGTAAAATGAAACTGGCATTCACCGATACGAACAAAACTACAATCCCCCTATTTTAAAAGAAAGATTACTATACCTCCCTAATTCTTCTTTCTAAAATTTATTTATTGTTATTTGTCAAATTGTAAGGAAGGAATTATGCTCAATAACTGTTGATAAGTAAAAAAGTTAAAAGTATGATAAATAAGCATGTATAGAAAGAATATTTTGGCTAAACGCAAAGTTAAAGAATAATTATTTTGCAGAAAAACTATTAGAAGTCTTAAGTTTTTTAATTATATTGGTATACCCTACTTATAAACATGCTTTTATATTTAAAGATTTATGTGAATTTGTAATAAATACATTATATACCATTAAACACACAGATTACATTTTATTCAGACAGATTACTTCAAAAGACCATTTCTTTCAATGTGCTTTTGCAAAATCTTCTAATCAAGCTCCAAACAAAAAATTATTAACATATTTCTCAAACTCCATGTATAATATCTTAAAAATACTAAGCTTAAAATAAACTTTTTGTTTTTTCTTTTTAACATTATTAATTGATGGAAGTTATTTTTACATAAATATTGAACAAAAACTGAGTCAGTGAAATTATTTTTTGTACTTAAATTATGCCTTGTAATTGGTCAAATTTTCAAATATTTCAGTTAAAAATGCTACATATAATAAAATATAAGTTTAAAACTAAATAAATTTTTGACTTTTTTATTTATTTTTTTATTTGTTGCTCTAAATTAGGCAAAAAAACCCTTCATTTTAAGTTGATTAAAAAAAAAAATGCTTCAGCTTAACTAAATTTAATAAGTTTTAAATGTTTTTTTTAATATTACAAATTTTTTTTTACAGTTAACTTAGCAAAGTTTATATCTAAAAAAATTTTTTTTAAATGTACAAAGCATTTCTAAATGTACGACGTTTGTTTAGTTTTGGAGAAGTACATATTTTTCCAAAAAAAAAAAACATCTAAAATGCATGTAAAAATTGTTTATATCAAAATTTGATTTTTAATCTAACTTCAATGCAACGCTTTGTTCCTGAAATTTAACAAATTTAATTCCTAAAAGTATAAATATATTATATGGATTCAGTTTTATCAGAATCACTATCGACTGGAATCACAAGTTCATGCACTATTATTCCGTCCCTTTCTCAATAAACATTTTCAAGTTGTTCTACATGATAACAACGTGCTTGCCATTCTTCACGCGTCACATCCATAGCTTGGTACAATAGGTCTCCAAAACTCAAATTTCCACTGACATTTCTTTCTTGGATCAGTCTTTTAACTGTAGATCAAACGTATTCAATATCTCTTAGATCGAAATGGTAAAGAGGAAGAAGAACTTAAACTTCATGTCAATTTTTTTTTTTATATCATCAATATGTTATATTTCTCGGGCGGTTGCTGTCTATCAGAATATAGTTCTGCTTTCCTCATTCTCAAGTTCAGGTGTGTAAAATTTTAAAGCATGCGTATTTATTACCCGTTTCTGGTACATCTATACCAAGCAATCAGCATCATAGGTATATGGATGGTTGTATAGAAAATAAATTTTGATACGACTCAGCATGCCAAAGAGTTTGTTCTCAAAGTTGAGTAATTTTGCCACCATTTTCTTGAAGTTAAATTACTCTAGATCGACAT